>VUQG01001412.1:21644-43211 GCA_015106755.1 Etia nguti | reverse complement strand
CACTTCAGCCAAAAAGAGTGCCTGACGAGCCCAGTTGTAAGTAAGCTATTAAGACTCGACTGTACACTGTGTTCGTGTTTTCCTCCGAAACAATAAGTTCCATGGGAGCAGCCTTTCAATGCCTCTCTCTGTCTCTTGCTAGCAAAGTTGACTCAGACAACAAAGTAAAGATAGTTTTCGGGTACGAGCCCAACATATTAGCCAGAGGTCCCTTTACTACAGTTCGGAGCCGCGGACCTGTTTTATATACGTGAGGAACAGTTTTCTATACGAGATCGCTGCAAAAAGTGCAGCCTTACCTAATGTCCACCCTACTCTTACTCATTTTATATTAAGATTTAAAAATCTAGTTGGTATTGGTATGGCGAGTAACCTTCAGTAATAGTAATAAATCACACAGCAATAGTACATTCATGTAGTTATAAAAAGCATGACAATATATTAAGTAATCCAAAGTGTTCAGAATACGTTACAAAATACATTTTGGGGCATGTATTCTGTAATCTGTAGTGGAATACATTTCAAAAAGTAACCTTCGCAACACTGTTCGCTGCTTATCTAAGAATAAGCACATAACAGTAAGTCTCATTGGTATCTTATCTAAACTTGGACTGACAGTACAAGTTTGTCTTTAGCATTATAAGAAAACATGTAATCTGTGCCTTGAACACTCTGACCTGAAGGATTAACAACTTAATTTACCTTGGAGAACCTTATTTTAGCATTTTTAAGCTAGCTAGCTGATCTACTAAAGATGCTACTATACGCTTCAAGTCTGTTAGGCTTATGAAGCCAAAAGTTGATATTGTAAAGACTTCAACTTGTGAGATCAACAGAAAAAAAAAAATCTTTAGCAAAGACATCCTCACTTTAGGCTCACAATAGTGAACAGTTTACTAAGAAAAACAAGTCTTTTTAAAAGGAATGGCCTACTTTGTGGAAAATAAAAAACCCAACAGATTCAAACACCAATTAATAACTTCAACATTTCCTTCCCCCCCCCCCCATTCTTCATATAGCCAGGAACCTACAGTATTGTTATAGATTATCACTCTGGCATGCATTCAGAAAGTTCATTTGAACATATGATATTGTATCCTAGTGTAAGTGGTCAATTACAATATGGATTTTAACTGAAAATGGAAAAAGAGGGAATAAGCACCTTGTTGGAGCGAATTTGTCTGCTTCAAAACGAAATGTCATCTCCACCAGTCTCTGGACTTTTTATTCCAGGCAACTGTTTCGCTAGTTTCCCAAGTTTCTGTGAGGATTTCCCTAACTTTAGGAATGTGCATTTTCTTGCTGGATGATATATACAGTATCAAGTACACGGGTACAATGTATATCATTTATTTGATGTTTTAACATGGAAATCTACCGAAAAAGGAAGAGAAACATACAGAGATATACAGTATAAATCTAAGCCTAAATACATTTTGTGGCAGCACAGAACATTTCACATTCCATTATGGGACCAAGGCCATACAACACCTGAAGTATTCAATGACTTTTTTTAAAATTTTTATTTTATTTTTTAATATTTATTGATTTTTTAGATGTAGGCTCACATGGCATTGTGTCATTTCTAAAATGAGCAGCTGACAGCTCTTATAAATGAGTTTGCAATAAATGTTTTTTTTTTCTTTTTAATTCTCCAAAGTTACGAATTGTAGTTGCATGCATGATAAACAGGTATCTAGAGTTTATAACACTTGGCTTCTTTTACTCTTAAACTGCACTTTGTAGTTCAGTAATTTAAGAAAAAATGACTCACACATTGACCAGTTGTAAATGCCAGCACGTGATCCAAAAGTCATTCAAAGCAAACCAGTTAGCCAGGAAGATCTTTTTAGACTCGTGTTGTAAACGTTTTTTTTCTTTAGCTTCCGTGTTCAGTCTTACACTAGACTGAAGCTTCATCAACATTATATGGGTACAAATATTGTCCTTCAAACTACACAAAGCAGTTGAATCCTCTTTGGACAGACTGGTTTCATTACTTTTTTGCCTTAATGCAAGATATCCCCAAACAGTGCTGTGTGACCAAGACCAAAGTCAAAGACATTTTCTTTTACTGTGTGTTCATTGCTTTGCATTTGGTGTGAAGACACCAAACGCAAAGCAACATGTGGCGCAATCACATACAAAGTCTAGTCAATTTCACAATGACGATTTGGAGACAAATTTGTGTCTGAGTGAAATAAAATTGTTTCCACATTGCTGTAAAATTCACTTGATGTTGTAATATTTTCTGGCTTTCAAAAAATATTTTGTATTCTCCATTTGTGCTGGTAACATGAGATGTGATCACACAAATTTTTTGGAAAGATTTCGCCTTCAAGGGGAAGGCATGTCCAATACCAGATGAGCCAGTGCTGGCTTTGCAAAACTACTTCACAGGGTTACCAGAGAACTTCTAATATATTTGAAAACTTCTGCTAGCTGGATTTATATTACCATCAGGTAATGGTACAGAATGAACAGTGCCCATATGTGTAAATTTTGTTTGTTCTTTTTGACTGGCTTATGACAAAAACATAATATTTCCTTTTTTAATTTTTCACAGATTTCAGTTGTTGTAAAATATTACAGATACTGTATTTGCAAAACGTAATAAATAAATATCTGTGCTTATTTCTCTTGAAACATAAGCATATGCAACTATTTTAACCATTTAACGCCATTAATTACAATTCCTATTGGGAACCATCTTACACACACCCTCTGTTGTGCTTCTGGCTGAACTGCAGATAATTTTAGTATAATAGGATTACTATTATTTTTATTATTATAATGGGAAGCAGAATGCCTGTTTCAGGTCATTCCTGGGGCTACTTTATAGGGGTAGATGCTTGTTAGGTTGCGTAAAAGCGTACATTTTCCTCAACTTTATGCCTAAGCAGACTTGGGTATTATTTCGCTGCCATTTCTTTCTTGTACCTATGTCTTATTTGCCTCCAGGCCTGTATACACAGCAGAAAATGCAATTTGGGGTCACAAGCGCTCTATATTAATCAGGACTGAGGTCAATCCTTTTTCCAGTAAGCAAATTGCAATTGTGCAGAAACAATCCAAGTACAATACATTCAGTTCTTAGTCATATATCAACCTGTACAAAGAAAAACCTGACATTTTTTACTGATTGTAATCTGTCACCAAACTCACAGTTATCAAGAACCTTTTTTTTCTCTACATGTATTCTTGTACATGCACAAATAGTGGATGTATTCCATGTATCTGTGATTGATCAAGAATGCTTCAAATGTACATCATCAAGTTATAACTGGTTGATGGCTCTGCGACCTTAGGTGGAATGGCACACAGTTTGTCAAAAGAGTCTGACAGTAGAGCTATTTTTAATCCAGAAAACTATTATATGTTGACATTTGTCCATAGTTGAGCAAGCAGCAAAGAAAACAAATGATCTACCGATGTCATTCCTCTTTCAGTGGCTCCATATCCACTTTCCATCACACATGCACATGCACACACTAGTAAAGCACCATCTTTTTACTTTCTCACTCTATTCTATTTGACACTCACAATGTAGGAATGGGTGTTACATTCTGATGGCAAAATGATGATCATGGCTCATTATCCTCTCCCTGAAGAATGGATCTGATACATTCAATACTAGTATGTGCTTTTGTTTACATGACAGATCGGTTATCTTGGTCCATCTTCGGGCTCTATGAAATTCATTTGCATCACTCAGCACAGCTGAACATACATACAGTGTCTTGAGTGGAGTTTATTGGGTAGGAATGTCTTCAGAGTGCCCCACAAATGCTCAAAACTAAACGAATGTGTGAAACGGACCTGTTAGTTCAATCTTGTCTACTAAATTATGTTAATTGCCAGTATGACAATCACAAAAAGATCATTTTCATTTTTGGGTTGTACACGCAGTATATGAGATGTGAACAAAAAGTTCTGGGAACAGGCTCCCGAAAAAATCAAAATCCATACCAGAGTTTAATTTGGCTGATCTGCTGTCCAAGGTCATTTTCACAGCACATCTTAAGCATGCATACATCGATAGTCTAAAGCATGGCACAATGGCTGATCATTTTTGTCACCACTGGTTATGGGCATCAAATTTGGAGCTTCAATGTTAATGTTTTAGTGGTTGCCATGTTTGTTTCTGAAGCCAGAAATTAATGGATAAAAGGATGGAGTCCTAAGTTAGCAGCTAATGCCAGCTAGTTGGTTAGCAAGTTGTTTCCATAAATTATATTGGTCAGACTACTTGAAAGATCTCTACCTCACAGTAAAGCATCAGATAACCAATTAAATTGCCCCAAAAAAGGTGCCATGAAGACACATACAGTGAAGCAGTCCAATTTAATGACTGAAAGAAGTGGATGAGGCCTCACAATCCAATCACAAGACCTGACAGACAATGTAACCATTGGTTTGAGCGCAAACCAATTATCCGGGTAGTTATAAGAAAATTATCTCCATTTAGTGTTGCTGATGAAGTGGCAAACTATTCATAGAGACCAAATGACTTTTTTGTACTGCCGATTTGTGGTTTTTGATGTATTAAAGTAGGGCATTTTAATTAGGGGTGGCTGTAGCTCAGGAGGTAGAGTAGGTCTTCCACTAACTAAAAATTTAGGTTGGTGGTTCTATCCTTGGCTGCATTAACACAGTAGTTAAGAGTAAGCTCACTCCTGCCGCTTGTATCCACAGCTTGTGATCAAAGGTGGGGGTAGGGACATAGTTCAACTGGCGAGCTGCTCCAGTGCGAGCTGTAGACTGACACCTGATAGAACCAACAGAACCACATCATCTGCAAAAAGCAGTGATGAGATTCTAAGGGGGAACCAAGTGGAAGCTTTCTGCCACCTGGCTATGGCAAGAAATTCTGTCCTTAGGTGTACACTACGCACAATTGCCTGTACCATGACTGAGCGTGACTGTTGTCTTAAGGAACTGGTGACATACTGTCCTCTGACGTGCCTTGTAGATTTATTAATTACCCAACACAGTGACTTTCATGGAAACAGCTATTGTGGAGTAAGTATTGGAATTGTCATCACTGGTGATGAGAGTTGGGTAACTGATTACTACTGAGCAGTTTACAATAGAAGTACACAGTTTTCAACCACCATGGTAGCATGTCAGTCATGACAAAAGGGGTACTGTCATACATTTTGTTGGCATTCACTGGTTTGTGCAACAGGAATTTGTCCAGGGATCAGTCGGTCAATGCAGACTTCTATGGTAATGTCTTAAAAGGCTATAAAAACTGTGGTGTGTGTCAGCACTAAGTGCATTCAAAATGCATGTTTTCTTGACAACATCAACACAATATTTGCTGGTCAGTGGCCCTATTTGCCAGATTTGCTTCGTCCAGATTATGTAAAAGTATTTCAGTCTGAAATATTGAGATACTTGAGTGGATCCAGTGAGCAACAGAGAAACACAGGACTTCTGCTAAGTGACCTAAAAATATCAGATGCACTGTTAACAGTGGATGGTACGTGAGAAGATAACCTTGAACTAAAGTGTCCTGAGCCAAATTTAAAATGAGCAAGAGTTTTGATTTTCAGATGCCCATCCCTGGAACTTTTTGATCCCACCTCTTATAGCTATATATAGATATATATATACATGTATATATACATATACACATTTATGTATATACACACCTATGAACTTATGTACAAAAAATGGGTCTTTTAATCTATTACCACAACGGAGATGGCGCAAAAGAAAACAAGAATAGGTTAGGAACTCAAATGAAGACCTCAAGACACAGAGTACAAAAATATTATAATATTTCATGAGATAAGTAGTAACTGTATCGCCCAAAAGGCCCTTGGCAGTTTTCTTAAACAGTTTTTCTAGAATGTTGGAGAAATTTAAGTGCAATTCTGTCATGCTATCACTTGAAAGGTTGTCAGTTGAAGGTAGAAGAGGAAAGAAATGGCAGTTGTCATAGTTGTGCTTATTATTTTCTATTCCCCCTATCAAATGATCAAAAAAGTTATTTCAGCAACATTTTTTTTGTTTGGTTTTTAAGAAAAAGACACCCAAAAAATTCAGAACCTGAGTCATAATCATTCTGAACAGAGGACAAAAACCTCCGCTTCAAACTCTTAACCTCCAGCTGGTCATCGGTGATCAGTCTAGGGTCAATACTAGGGTTTTGTTTAATTAACATAGGAAATGGGCACATTTTGAAGAAACTATGTTACCTTTCAAATAAAGTACATTCATTTTGGCCGTACAGTTTTTTTCTGGATGTTCCAAGTAGGTGAAAAAGTCTTTAAAAAGGGGTAGATATTAGCCTAAACCTACCCCTAAATGGGTTGCCAGTGACCTGGGGGATGTTAAGAGTTTGAAGTTACTGTGTTTGGGTAAAGGTTTACCAGTTCAATGCATGATAAATTGTATTTAGTAGGAAGTATATTATTAATGCTATAAACAAACACACATTGGTTTGTTGCTGTGAAGTTGTGCTATTACCCAAGGCAAAAAGTACTCATTATTTTTCTACTACGGCTGATCATTACATGCATTAATAGTGCATAGGGTAATGGATTTCTAGGAGTTGCCTGCACTTATCTGATCACCTGTGTAGTATAAAGATTTCTTACTTTTTTGATTAGAAAAATCTTTAACTTAACTGGTTCTTGTTTCTTTTTTTTTTGCAAATACTGTAATATTTATTCAATTGCTGGCTTTGTATCTTGCTATTTACACATTACTGAGAGGGCAAATGTGTTGGGAAATGACTGTCACAAATCCCAATTACAGTACATACTTTCAAAAATAAAAAGAACTCGATACTAAGGGTTCAAAGACTGCAAATATAAAAACAACTTAAATGAGAACTTGGTCCAAAACTCAGTAGTCTTTTCTCAGTCTCTTTTTCACTTTTGTCTTATTGTGTTACAGTCTTCAACGTGGCAGATTCCATCATGTATAAAAGCAACAGAGAAAAGGAAGAAAAACAAATGAAATGAAAAAAAGTCACAAAAAACCCCAACAAAAAAAGAAACAGAATAAAACACCTCAACAAAACAGTCCAATCAGACATAGTAGAGCCAGTAGATGAGGTTGAAGATTGAGAACACGGAAGGGAAGATGATCCGTGACCAGCGATCAATGGCATTTACATCCGTCAGGTCGGGGATTTTGATTTTTAACTGCGAGGACCGCCTCCGCAGGCGGCTGCGTTTCATCTGGGCAGAGCGATCCAGGGAGTGACGGCTAGAGGAGCATGGCCCGATTCCGCCACTCTGCTTGCGGTACTGGATGTGCGATGAGGCAGTGCTGTCCAGCTGCACCATGGACTGAGAGTTCCTAATGTCTGCCACGCTGGTGGTGATCTCACCTCCTGCCACTTCATTATGGATTTCCAGGGTGGTCAGCAGAATGTTCCCATGACCATGTGGCTCTGCCTGAATGGAGAAAGAAAACAATTATGATAATCAGCACTTAAGCAAAACAGATTTAGGAACCTTCCCTCCCCAGCAAACAATGCATTCAAGACCAAGAATTAAAGGACTCCTGAAAGAAGGATTTTCATGGCCGTCTGGGGTTTAAAGGCCGTACTACCCAGACCCTAGGAGCTAGGGTCTGGGTAGTACGGCCTTGGTTGGAATGATTTTTTTTGGAATGATTTTTTTTTTTGTTTCTTGGGAGAAGAATTTAATAAAAGCGAAAATTGCATTTTCTGATTGCCCCTTGAGTGAATATTAATATTATGGTTAGGGTTGGGCCCCATCAGCTTTGCAACCTAGACCTCAGACGGTTAAACATATCTTGCATTGGAAAATGTAACTACATTGTAAATACATTGCAGTACAAATATTGAAGAAACAAATAGGCCTTGTTAGGCTGACATCAGAACTGTCAACTCATTGCTACTTTGTTTCCACCAGTATAACATTGCATCTATTAGGATAGCCATTTCAAGCAAAAATGGGAGGCTCCTTTTAATGCACTGTTTTGCATTTTCTTTTCTTTTCTCATGCCTGACCTCATCTGAATTCCCCCATGAGGTTACATATCAAACACTGTTTTTTTCTTTTATCTGAGCCCTTGTGTTTCAAACACTTTAAAAACAAAGTGTTGAAAAAGTGTTGAGGATTATTGTATTTCTTCAAAGGATGGATGGGTTAGTTTTACTCAAACTCTACATCATATCATATAAAAATAAATAGGAGCTATCGTACACTTCATATTAACTTTGATTTTGGCAGCTTACATAAACAAATGTTGGGCATTGTTGATCTTTTCTGCATTAAGCCCACGCAATTGTGCTATGCAATCAAAGTGAGTTTTTTTGTTCCAGCAGGTGGCAGTAATGGAACATCGGCTGTCCAAAACAAGGCCATCCAATACTCCAGACTGGAAATATGTAACACCACCTGACATTCGGAGGACACTGGTCTTTATTTTTCAAGTTGTAAAAGGCAATTTATTGTAACTTTCAACTTTAAATTCACAATATGAGATGCCCTTTTTTTTAAAATTTTTGAGTAATTTTCGATGGCTAGCTAGCTAACTTTTTACATGTCCTGTCCTGGTCTCCGTTAACATTGTTGAGTTTCATTAATGCACGAACACCATTCTGATTGAGACCATAAACTCAACTGAAAAGTATTTCCTGAGGTCACAGATAAGAGAACTGAAGAGTCATTCTTCCACAGAGTGTTGTCTCTGTGGATCTAGCTTAACTTCCTGCTTGTACTTTTAACTATTAGGATTATTTTACTTATTTTTCTCTTGTATTGTCTCTTGCATTTTAAATATAATATTTAATATAACAGATTAATTACTTATTAGAAAAGAAAACTCAAACTGTTTTAATTCACCATTTTAAAGTAATGGTTATTATACAGAGCCATGTAAAGCTTTGGGTAGCTTAAACCTACATAAAGTTTTTAAAGTAATAGAGTGCCTACAAAAATGAGTCTTATTTTTGTCACAATAGATCAGCTGTCTGTTAAGTATCAGCTGATGCTGCACATAAAAAATTTACAACCTCTTGTAGAGCAAACAGTCCTACTATCCTACTTGCAAATCTTACTCATCTGCAAGCTGCTTTGCAACACCTTTCATCCCAGCTGTTTCTTTTCATGAAACATCTGACTTGATGATTGTCAGGTATGTTCTGTGGCCCTGATGAGACTCCCTCTGCCTCCAGCTTTTCACTAATTTACATGGAAGGCTGCACTCCCTTCATGCACTGAAAGCCAACACCTTGTTTTTCACAAAGCTTTGTGGTAGAAGGTGCTGGCATTACTCCTTATTCACTCCACTGTAGCAGTGGTTTGGAGAAGCTACAATACGCTTTGGCTGAATAGCACTTTGAACCCTTTTTTACTATATGGAATTAGGTCTTCAGTTTGCTAAAATCAAAAATTAAAAAAATATATTTGTCACATTTTAACATAGAAATATTCACAGAATTTACTTAAAAAAAAAACAACATTGTTACTATAACTGTAATCATGTTGCATTGCTGCTGCACATTAATATGCCAATATGGTCCATGATAACACATAAAATAAAATTGCTAACCTGATACATCAGCTGAATAGAAGTTATTTCAGTTCATTCATTGTCACATTCAACAGTTAAATTCAACACGAGATACAATACATCATAATCCATGCTTATGATTACAGACAAATCAACATTAATGGAAAGTAGGGATTGCTCATGCAAATGTAGCAACTGTGGAAGTCCCTTTTTGTTTGAGTTAGAAATAAAACTGCTGCAAGAACCTTGTTATTGTAAAGTGTTTGATTTATTAATTGTTAGCCTATATGCACTACCCCATCCAGAAGTTTTATTTTATATGCTATACACTATATTATATTTCAGAATATATATATATATTTTTTTAATGCACTGTGATCTCTAGTCTGCTTACCTGGTGATGTGAAGCACTTAGCATCCAGGCTTTTTTGGAAACAGGTTATACTGTTTAAAATGTCAATATAGCAGAAATCACTTGTTTGCAAATCACTTAAACCATATTTTTAATTGGGGAGCATACAGCAATTTGCCCGTATGTGAAGGCAACGTTAATGCTGTACAGCAACTAAGGATTTTAGAGCATCACATGCTGCCATCCAGACGACACTATTTCCAGGGATGGCCTTAATTATTTCAGCAAGATAATGCCAAAACGCATTCTAGAGACATGCCGAAATCATGACTCTTTACAAATGCCTACTGTCTGCTAATTACATCATTTAAAGAAAATCTCTATCAAAGAAGGCCCTGTAGAGTGGTAAACGTGCTTTTGTCGCAACTTTCATGAAAAATATGCTAGATTAGCATATATTTTAAAAAGCATCATGGGTTTAACATTTGATAAATTCTCTTTGTACTATTTTTAATTTAACACAGGCTTTAAATAATTAGCAAATCACTCATTTCTGTTTTTATTTTTCACAACATTCCAAATTTTGTGGAAATAGGTATAAATCTATCTTTGAATTTTATATAAATATGGAGTACTTATAGTTAACATGTAGTACAGCTACATTTATCATTTTACTGCATGTACTGCTTTCACCACAGTCTGACTGATTTATGGTCATGAACAATTTGATAGTTACGTAGAGATTATGCAATTTCCCTGTTGTCAAAATGTGTCTGGGATGCCACAAACACAATAACCAGTTGATGCAAGCAGTCGGGCGGAACTTTAAGGAGTAAAGAAATTAATGGTTATGAGAAATGTTAGAAAAAATGTGTTTGTTTTGTGTGTCTGAAAGGAAAAAAAATATTGGCCGATACAGCACAATATCAGATTTTTAAATCACCAAATATCGGTATCAGTCTTAAATATCCTATATCAGTCAGCCAGGCTCCAGTAATCAAGAATTACCACATAATAAAAAAGCTTATGGTGGCTACCAATCATCACTAGACTCAATACAACTTTATGCAGTGTAATAAACATGAGGTTAAATATGAACTGTTTTTTAAGTCTTATGTTATTAAATCAAATAAAACAGTCACTTTAGTATCTTGTGTACTACTGTGTACCACTGTGCATGGTGGGGGACCTCTGCAGTGACTACCCACTGACAGGCGGGCTGCTTCACCACATCCTTACATGCGCTGTGAAAGAAATGGCTTTACTGGTGATTTCAATGAGGAAAGATATACAGACAGCATGCATTCAAAATGAGCTCTGAAAAGAGGAAACGAGTCATATCAGAAACACCAATGTTGCAAATCTGCGATGTCATGGAGATGCCTGCTATTGCTCAGTTCGTCACATGGATGGAGAAATATTTTTGCATCAAGGCAAAAGAAAACGCATCCATGTCTGCTGATGATGACGGCGACTTGAAGAGTCTCACTGAACAAAACAACTCACCGAGCGTGAGTGGCGAAGACCTTTAACCTGATTGGACCGTTTTAGGGACGCGGTCCTACTACCTGCCTCCTGAGGAGATGAAGATTTTCAGCCACATGTTGGGAACAAATGTCTGAAACTTTTTTTTTTCTCCATTTAACCAATGTATTTTTGTGACTGAACACTATGGATAAAGTAAAGCAGGTAAACAGTATACAACATTCCCCTTTTGTTATACATATCCTGATATGTGAATATGAAAGGAAAGAAATGGATAATTATTCTTGAGAATAGCTAACATACAGCTCCATTCACTGGTTTAGTTATCCTGCTAGGACTTTGGAAGTTTCATATATTTTCAGTACAACAAAAAATATCATGTCATTTACATTTGTCACTCATTTTCAAAAGTGTCTAACAGGCCAAAATCCCTATTGTAGTAGCTCACTCTTAACTGTTGAAAATAAAAAAATCCTTTTATTGTTGAGTATTAACAAAATGCATTTGGACAAACACATTAATGTAAACAAATCACAAATCACAAAAGCCAGCAATGGAGTTACAGAACAGCACATATTAGCCCTTCTTTTCTCCTATTTTCTCAGTACTAAAGAATGGCCATATTGTCCATCAGTGGTGCTGGTGCTCACATACAGCTAGAGTTGAGCAGGTACAAGTTCTGAATGATCTGCTCCACTTTTACTAGCATGCACTGCCAAAAAGAAAAAAAAACTTCTGAAAGCAGCTACATATATTACATACAAGTCCAGCATCACACCATTTCATTTGGCAAGACATTTCTCTTCAGTGTACTCGCACTCCCAGAACGTTTTGGCAGCGCACCAGCTGCCATCCGGCCGTGCTGTTGGCTATATAGCATGCTAGCAGGGTTTGCCTTTAAAGCTAAGTAGACACTGTTCAAATTTTATTCAGTATCTCCAACATGTTAACACCCACGCCACATTTTATCAGCCTTCCTGCCGAGCCAAAACCTGCAACTTCTCAGTTCAGACATATACTATACCTAGTTGGTCCTGTCTGTTAACTTTTCGACATTACTCAAGCAGTGTAACGTCAGCAACACCAGCTACACTATGGCTACATTAAGCCTAGAAAATTCTTACCTACATGTTTATTGTTAGTAGTAGTGCATTATATTCAGGTGCTGGTAACAACAAATTTATCTTAAGAGAACAAATAGTTAATATTTAATAAACAATAACAATGGCACTTGAAATTAGAAAGAAAACGACTCAAAAGTTTTCTTGTTTGGCTCTTGATTTTAAAGGCAAAACATTTTCACTGCTGGCTTTTGTGGCAGATTTAAAATATTCACAAATATGTAACAAAGTTCCCGCATTCCCTTGGTTTTCTCTACTGCTGTTGTGAAAATACACTGAATTTGAATTACACCTCCAGTATTCAGTGATCAATAATCAAATTCAAACCTACCCTTGCCGCGTCGTACTTAGCCGCCCTCTCGTTGTTGGCCTTTTCTGCCTTCTCTGCCAGTTTCTTTTGCATTTGTGGGCCCCTCCCGAAGAAGATGTAGTTGACGAAGGCGTACTCAAGCAGGGCCAGAAAGACCATGACGAAGCAGCCCATCAGGTACATGTCGATAGCCTTAACGTAGGGGATCTTCGGGAGTGTCTCCCTCAAATGGGTGTTGATAGTGGTCATGGTTAGCACAGTGGTGATCCCTTCAAGTGGAAGAAAAAACATTTTATTTTTGCTCTATATAGAGTCACAGCAAATGCCTACAGCAGAGACAACAACTGGCCTAAAGATTCTTGGCAAACCCTAAAACACTTCCTCTTAAAAAGGAAAAAGAGCGAAAACAAAATTGCCAGAAACTATCCTCAAGGCTACGCATTGTATGGCTTGTATGGAACAGAGATGTCAGTAGCCCTCAGGAGATGTTAGCTATGACAAATATGGTGCCAACTTTAAGAAAACTAGAGTCTTTTTAAGATTTTAAGGATGAACATGGTCTACTTTATAAAGACTAGGTATCTGAACCATAGGGATAACAACCATTGGTTGGACTGTTTATCTAATGAGGTGATGGAGTGGGCTTATAAAGCCAGACTTAAGTTTAGTTGGCCTTATCTTCAAAATCATCTTCCTGTGTACGTCTGTACCATTTGTTGGCATAGCCCCATCATCTCTAATGAGTGTTCTCTATTAGGATGATACTCTTGAAGTCTACTAGAATCCTGAAACAAGAATTCATGTTTGCTCTTTGCACAAGTTTGGGATCCATGGAAGAAGGCACAGAGTAGGAGGTCCGAGCACGACGATCAAAAATAGAAGCCATGTCTTGACATGCTCATGAAGAAGTGATGAGGTTTTTGATTTCTATGGATGTATTGTAGTACTTTTATGCTATTGTACCTTCTTGAAAATAACAAAAATGCAGATAAGTCCTTCTGGTTCTGGCTAAGACAATAAGGATCAAAAGAATAACTGCAAACATGTTAGACTGCAAAGAAGCTGAACCTTTAACATTTGGCTTACTTGTTGGGTGTATCTTACACACGAAATATTTACAAACCCACTGGCCTGTAGTATGCCATTGCTGCCCTATATAATCACATATCTTGGCTTACCTCATTAAAACTACAAAAAAAACCTCATCTCTTCGACTGTTGTTCTTTTAATTGAGGCTTTTTAAGTAATCACAGTAACATTACTGTATTTAGATCACTCAGCAAAATGTTTCAAGGACAAACTGTGGAGGAAGTCTGCTGTTTCTTTCTCCGAGGCTTCCTCATGACCAATCTTCATAATCAATCCTGGATGGTATATTTGACGCTTAATTAGTCCGAGCCTGTCTTTAAGCAGATGCCTTAAGGTCACACTGGAGAAAACTCCAGCAGATGTCTTTGCCGTTACTACAGTAACAGGGCTATTTTTACAAAAAACATGTTTGTACTGTGGCTGTTTCCACTGCTAGTTACAAGCACGACTGACCTGGCAGAGAAAAAAAAAAGATTATGGTGCTTGCTATTGTCAAGTACCAGAGAAACAGCAAGAAATGGCAGCAAGGGTGAGGGCATGTATTTGATTTGAAAATCCTCATAAAACAATTTGCCCATTGTAAACAGGATCAAATATAAAAGCGATCAGCAGGCACAAGCTGCTAGGTGGGTGCACAAAGTCTGCCTCATTGAAATTCAAAGGTCTGCCTTGTAACATCCAACGGCCCCCTTGGTCACCAAGCAGAAATAACTCATCAGAATAGTGTTGCATCTATCTAGCCCCCAGCTCCTGGTAACCTTAACTACTAGGGGTAACACACGGCATTGACAGTAAGGGCACCTTCACACACGGCAGAAAGACACCATGAGTGAGCCTCGTAAAATTATAGACACATATAGAACTGGATGAGGGTCACTGCATTTTACGATAACCCCTGAGCGCCCACTGTAACAAAGGATGGGCAAACAGCATGAACACGGCATTCTCTGCAACTCACACAGACAAAGGCTTTTTGGTTCATGTGCCATAAAGTAGAGGAACGAGACACGGAGCAGTCAGAGGGGGGTCGCGGAGGAGGGTGCAGGAGAGCTAAGGTCAGTCCGAGCCTTCATGCGATTTATTGGCACACTACAAGGCTAAACGGCACTTGCGTGTGTGCACTGCAGGTCTGAATGTGCGTGAGCTTGCTCACACGCGCGTGCTCAGTGCCACCGCTCGTACTGGATGGTGCAATCTAATGACAGTCTTGTTCCTTATAGGTGTTCGCTCAGCTGTACCATTAATCTCCGTCCTTCACTCCCTCTCTTCTTCCAGTCCTCTCTCCCTTTCATTTGCCCCCTCCCTCGCTCCCTTTTTGGACAATTTAATCAAGGGGCCACGCGCATGTGGGCCTCCCTCCTCTTTCATCACGGTGTTACACTCTCCGGGGAGAAATATAGTTTGATGGGGTTTCTCTCACTCTCTTTCCTTCTCTTCTCCCCCTCCTCCCTCCCCCTACCTTGTCTTGTCTCATTGTTCCCTGCTTCTTAATTTTGCCATCATTTAGTAGTGATTTCCCTCTTTGCTCACGCAGCACCTTTTTTTAAGCGTCCCCTCCCCCACCTTTCTCTTGTTATATGTCCCCGAATCTCTTTTCCACCCCAACAGCTGGAACAAAGGCGCACGGCAATCAAATCTCCTCTAATCATGTGCCAATAGGCCATTAGGAACACAGCTCCACATTATGAAAAGAGAAAAAGGTATATCATACAGAATCCCGTTATGCCTGTGAAATGACAGGCACAGGAGGTAAATCAAAGCAGTGTTAATTGAACACTTCAATTCATCACTTGCAGAAAAGGCAAACTGTCAGTCTGATAGGACTGCACACGGGGCTTAAAGCACATAAAAATGTAGTAATATATCCATAAAGATGGGGTTTGACAACCATTAGAAAACTATCTGGGTTTTTCAAAGGGTAGCCCTAACAAGCTGTACAGGCAGTCTGATAGGACTGCAAACTAAACTAAACAGATATACTTACATCTTGGAAAGCTACGAAAACTTGGCAGCAGTCTGTAGAGTTTCAGCATCGGCATTCAAAGTTCTGGGGCAAAAAGCAGAACTCTACTGACGTACTTCTACTTTTTCTGACAGTAAAATTAAGTTATTTTAGTGCATGCGCAACAAAAGTGGTTACTAGCATGGTTGTTGAGGTCACTGGGGCTAAGTGACTGATGAACATGGACAGATGATTTTGGAGCAGATAGGTCTGTCTCAGACTTTGGAAACTACCCCTTATGTGTCTTTGTAACTTAAGAGGTCACTCATTAGCTTGTAGAGTTATTTGGCAATGTCCCATGTACCCTTAAGACAAGTTTTGACACCTCAGTATATATCAATAAAGATGTGGCTTTTTGGGGGTTACTCCTAGTAGAGGGGAAAGAGTTAAAGATTAATCAGACCTTCCAAGTTCTCACTGGTGATCCACACATCAGTGGCCTCTCTGTGCTGAACATGTTTTCCCCTCTCTACGTGGGTTTTCTCTGGGTATTGCTTCTTCCTTCCACAGTCCAAAGACATGAATGTTAAATTAACTCGCGATTTTAAAGTGGCTTTAGGTGTGAATGTGAGAATGTACTGTTACCTGTCGGTTTTAGCCGTGTGACTGACTTGTAACCTGCCAATGGTGTATCCCACCTATCCAAATGGATAGGTGGTTATGATATGTATTATGTAATCTAAAACAGCCTGACACTGGAATTGTAGCACACTATCTATAAACCTTAACCTCTCAACGTCCACCAGGTCAACATTAAACTGGTTAGATGTTAGATGAGGTTAGAAGCTAAACACAACCATCATCAGAAAGTAGAAAATTGACCTTTCAAATCAACTCTCTTACATGCAGTCGGCCATTTGCTAAAAGATCTCCAGTGTAGTATGCTGAATAGGTAAATTCCATATGAAGGGAATTTTTGAAGGGTCTGAACCTAACCCTAACCTTTAACCAGGTCATTAGGGACTTTGTGGAAGTTCACTGTGCACATATATGAAGACTTTTCACTTTGCAAATGCACACATAAAAAAAAGATTTCAAAAGTTTGAACGAACATATAGTGATTTCAAACTTATGTGTCTTATATTTCACTAAAAGTATTCTTGTATAGCTAACTGTACCCTAACTGTACACATAATATGATTATGAATAAAGGTCCTGACTGTGGAAAAAAGCTTGCAACCAGATTAAGGTGCAAGCAGGTAATTTGTAACTTTGCAATCCTTCGGAATTGCTCAGGAAAATGAGATTCTCCTTCAAACAATTCAATTGTTTGCCTGCTACCTCCTTGAATTGATTTCCTCCTGATCATTACACTGCTTTTACCGGCAGGTGTACACACACATACACACAAAGAGCACCCCATGCACACACGCACAACCTCTTCCACAATCAAGATATCTGCTGAAAGCTCAAAAAGGTCCATCAGGAGTAGAGAATGGACCTCTGGTTGCCTTTCTCCTGTCGAGCTACATGCCGGATATTGCAGCTATCACACATACAAAAAAACGCAGACATACACTCCAAGGCATACGATAATGACCGGATATTGCATACATGCCTTAACGAAAAGAGGCGGAAAGAGACCGTGCAGTAACAGAGAAGTATATGCACACACACACGCAGACGCCCTCCAGGGTAGCAGGGGAACAGATGGATGCTGCTGAAAGGTAATGGATCAAAACATGTTTTCCAAAAAGCATTATGATGTGTTAAGGTCATTACTGGTCCATTATCTATCCTTACAAACTGAACTGAAGGACTGAAGCAGCAATCAATTGGCATGGCCAGATTGAACTATTTGGGCCCTGGGCAAACATTTACTACTCACCCAACTCCAGCCACACCTGAAAGTTTCCGTCAAGTTTTTCCACCACAGCAGAGCAGCACTGCAGATTTCTCACTTTTCTTTGGATTTTGGACAAACAACCTCAAAAGGTCACCTTACACTTTTAGAAGCTAAATAATTACCCAATCAATCAATAATGAGCTGATTCATTAAATCAATTGCTGCAGCCAAACTTGGCTACTTGTTGGCTACTACTGCCAAATGATTACAATCTGGGGCTTTAAAGGTCTGGCCCCTTCTGCCTTAATTTGCCTAGTTGGGATTGGTAAGTCTTATGAAAGTATTTTATGAAAAGTCAAAAAAGGAAAACAACTGCAAATATTCCCAATTCAAGATTAGCACACAAAGCTGTGCTTTCAGTTTCCATGGCATCATTTATTTAACAAAACTTGGAATTTCTTTTTTTTTTTTGGAAAAGTTTGCCGGTTGCGGGGGCTTTGCTGCATGAATCGGTGGCTTGTTGCCAGTTCAGAAAAAGCCTTCTCTTTTCAGTGGGAAACTGCTCCAAAATAGTCCCTGAAGGGTATCTGACAATGTTAGTTCTCTCCAACCACCTACAGCATCTCCAGCAGTGGGAAATCTTACTAAAGAAAGGCTCAACAATCTCTTTGGTTAAGAATATGTTACTTATTTTAATTAGTAGCATTAAACAATATTACTTCTCACAATTATTATATTATGTAACGCACTTTCTGACATATTGTCAAGACTTAGAGCAGACTGCTCTAAAAGGTTATACTAATACTGGGGGACAGATTGTAAGTAGTGACTATCCAGATAAGAAAGTTCAACATGTAACACACAATTGATTGTGTATTGCATGCCAAACTTATCTGGATTTATGCAGAGTGACTGTCTGATCGCAGCTATTTGATATCTAAATTATTTATCACTCCAATGCTGTAAAAACACACATGCATTTTCTTTCTTTGTTGCAGTAATATGACTGACATTTCTTGCTTCTTAAGAGAAGCCATGGCTGAAACACTCAAATTTGAGGAAACATCAACATCTGTTCATTTGTGGCGTAATCTTACCATAAACAGCTTTGACCCAACGCATAATGTCAGAGTTTTAACCAGATGTGGTTAGTTAAACACGTGCTCCACAAAGTAGCGATTTGCTCAAAGCAACCAAGAAGTTGTTTTGCTAACTGCAAAGCAACATTGTATTTTCTAACGCTAACTTCAAAGTTGAGAACAGTTTAACTCGGGACTCGCTCACTTCAAGTCAGCAGTGGTTACTTTGCCTGTCATCACTTGAAGTGGTCTCTGGTTGCCATGTTGCTGCTAATAAATGTTCAACACAATCTTAGTACAGACAGTATGCTGTTTTTACAGCAGCATTCACAGCTACTACTTACGGCTAAACATGGTTTGTGGCTACGTTGAATAATATTAGCGCTAACAAAAGCTATATTAAATATACTTCTTTTGAGTTTCTTCCTTTAGTTTTTATATTAAAAAACAAGATTAGACCACCCTCTCTCACCAATAGGCAGTAGAGCTGCTTCCTTACCCAGCTTGAACTGGACCTCTGTTGTTTAGAGGTGTAGCTTAATGAACACTCAATTACCTATTTAGCATGTCAATTATGAGTGTTGTGGAAAGCACTATGTATAAATTGCACCTTAGATATTACCTTGGCTGCCTTCATATTGTGACGCTTGCCTGGTGTGTGGTCGGCTCAGTTTTACACAAAGGCAAAACTATGCTTCAGCCTCCAGCTTGAAATCTCCATAATTACATACCAATGACTTGTTTACTTGATCTCTGCATTGTCGAGTGCTACTAAACTGGACTACTCAAGAAGAGGTTAAATAATGCCCATTAGACATGTGATGAATTTGTAGCTCCTGAAGGCCTCTCAGTGAATTTGTACTTTTGCCCTACAGAAACTGTCACAATGGATAAAAACAGTCCATTACGACATACAGGATGGCACCTTTCCTCAAATCTATCACCATTTAGCCCATCTGTTTACAGGCCAGTTCTCAAAGCTCAGACACAATAACAGGAGAAGTTCAGACTCTATCAGATGCATTCCTTTTGGGAATCAAACTGAAGGAAGAAAGGCAGCTTGTGATTTCTACCAGTCCCCGACCTCATCTGAGAAAGAAAAATACCTCTTTAACAGTCACCACTACTTACCTAGAGCCACTCTGGCTGCTGACGCATCATAGTTTATCCAGAAGGACACCCAGGAGAGGATGGTAATTAGGATTGATGGCATGTACGTCTGCAAAATAAAGTAGCCGATGTTCCTCTTCAGCTTGAAGCTCAGAGACAGTCGAGGGTAGGCACCTTAAGATAAGCGAGACAGAGACAAGTGGTTGAGAGATAAAGTAGGCAAGAACCTCTGAAGGGTCATGGCATGTAATATAAAAACTAGTAAAATGAAACATATTAACATCCCTTAAAACATTATTAAGTGAATGCAAAAATAATGTCCAACTTTGCTCTTCTGAGAAGCATGCAGGGACAACTTGTGTTTTTGTTTCAGTTTCCACGGCAACCCCGGCAGCATGGGTTGGATGTATCACCATGGTAACAAGCATCCCCCTTCAAAAGCGCAAACGCATACCGACTCGCTCTCACACGCGCACACAAAACTGCAGCCATGTATCAGAGAGATGTGACATAATATTCAGGACGGTGATAAAAATTTCACCACGTTTTGATTTATCAATTCTCCACATCATCCACCTCCATAATTCATGGGTGGATTCTCAAGGATTCGGCATTATACAAGAATGCTGAGCTTTATAAATGCATGTAGCGGCGCTTCTGAGGCTTCATAAGTCAGGAATTTCAAATTATAGCGCTGCTTTTGAGAGAGCATTTTTGCCATCAATTTTTTTTCCATGACCTGAAATATAAACAGAGTCTGTGCATGAGTGTGCATGAAACGCTGATATAAATGGCGTGACGCGGTTTCTCATCAATCTCCTAGCATTATGTCTCTATATAGATTTTATCTATGGCTCGTTACTCCCACTATTCTTAGACATTTTTCCATTTTTGTTTTATATTGGAGGAGAAGTGGGGCCCATTATGCTGTAATTGCCAATCCGTGGGTTTCAGCCAAAGCTACTTATGGTGAGCGTGGGTCCAATCGACTACACACTTGTGTGGAGTTTCATAGAGTCATTTAAAAAAAAAACGCACCCAATCTCATTAAGATTCAGCACCGGCTGTATGTTAGATTGCAATAAAAATGGCAACATGTAATTTCAAAAACAGGCCATACATCAAATGTTATTATGTACTCTAAGTGCTATTGACTGATTTGACTTTTTAAAGCATTCAGCACCCACAAACCCCATTTCATATCATGATGGATCAGTGGAATTATTTAGTATGTCATGCACAAAGCCCACATTAACTCATTATACTCCCAAAACAGTCTCGTGCCAGCAGGCTATAATGCAGTGTTGGCCCAACTGGTCTATATGGGATTTGTTTATTACACTGAAGATATTCATAGTTCCCAGAAAGTGAATCCTACTAGGTTTACATTCATTATTTTTCCACCTACCTATCAACTTTTTAGCACCAACAAACACATGAACAACAAAGTCTATCCATATATCACAAACGCATACCAGAAAATATACATGTACACTGAAGTCGACATAAAGAAAAATCTTTATCAATGCAAAAAAGACGTTTTTCAATTCGCCTTCGTGGCTTCGTGAGTTCTGAAATATTTTTTAAAAAGGGCCCCCAAACAAAATGATTTTTTTTTGTCTTTCAGTTTTCACTTCATTTGTTTTATCAAGTTGATAACATTTTTTCAGTTAACTGTGTCCTTCAAGATAAAAACTACAGTATATATATATATATATATATATATATA
>VUQG01001412.1:0-21624 GCA_015106755.1 Etia nguti | reverse complement strand
TGACTATGTCTGTGTATTAAAAAAAAAAAAAAAATATATATATATATATATATATATATATATATATATATATATATATATATATATATATAGTAGTATATAGACAAAAGCACCAGGCCACCTACACATTACCCCTACAGGAACTGCCATGCCATCAAGCTCCTGGCGCACAGTTTTAGTGCTGATGTTAATGCCAGAGGAGGTTTCCAACTCAGCAGAGCGTTGGCAGCTTCTACACGCTATGCACCTGAGCACTTGGCAACCCAAACTTTACACAGCTTGCCACTTCATGGCTGAATTCCTGTGGCTCCTAAAGCATTTGCACTTTGCATTAAAACCAGCTTATCGTGGAATATCTAAGAGGGAAGAATTTCATCAGTTGACTCAGTTGTGGCAACCTATTAGTTTACCGCACTCATATTCAGTGAGCTCTTTCGAATGACCCACTTTTTGACAAAATTCAGATTAAGAGGTGTGGCCTGATAGTTTTGTCCATATAGTCTAGCTTTCTTTCTCAATAATCCTTATTTTAAATTCTTCACTGTTTTTTGGTGCTTCTATTTAATTGTTTTCCAGTACAAGCTGATTTCCAATGCTCTGCTTAGATTTTAGTTTTTGAATTTTGTTTCCATGTTTTTAGATTGTAATGTGAATAGACTGACATTTTTTATTTATTTTTTAAAATCAAATACTTAAACATTTAAAAAGACTAATTAGCAAGCAAGAACACGTGCTAAACTAATATTATTTTTTAAATGCCAAGTGGTGGTGAGGTCCACAAACGTAAACACTCTTCGTGTTTGTTTGTTTTGCTGTCCTTTAGATGTAAAAAGATAAAGATGCTGAGGGCGCTGATCAACAGCTGATCAAGAGACTCTTGAGAGTCTTCAGAAGTGAGATTTGTGTACATAGCACTGATTACAAGTGCAATTTAAAGAACCATTAAATATTATTTTAAACCTAATTCATATTTAACCACACATTAGTATTTTTGCTGTACCATTTTTTCACTTTCCTATGGTCCATCCAGATGAGAACATCCGCTGGTTTCTAAACTTCATATTTTAAAACCTTGACGCTTGTATTTTAGACTGTAGCATGTAGTTCTTTGAAGCCCAAAGAGCACATATTTAAATAAAAGGAAGGAGTGCTAAGCTATCAGCTAACGTTAACTAGCTTATTTAGCAGAAACGTCATATGATTATGTACTTTTCAAATTAGCTGTGAGTTCCAGACTGATAAAATACTATAAAATTCCACTCACCAAATTTCTTCTACAGAACAAGGCCAAATATTATAAGATATCCTTTTTTTAATTTATTATTTTTAAAGAACCCCACTGTGGTTGCAAAGAGACTTCCAGTCCTGTAGAAGTCTATAGGAAAGGCTCTCTAACCTAACCTAAGACTTTACTGATTAGTTTATGGGTTCAGTCAAACATTTTGGGTTATACTGAATGAAAAAATAATTCTATTTCTATAGGAGGGATAATCTAGGGTGTGCTCAATAGCTGACACACTGTCCCGATACTGTGTGATTGTGAAATTTTAGCTGGATGTATTGATTAAAATGAGTTACAAAAACCTTATTTGGCCAAGTTTTGTGTACACAAACGAAGAATTTGACTCTGTTTGACTTCGACTAATCAACTGATTAGTTGATTAACTGATTAACTGATCAATTAATTGTCTCGGCCAGCTAGCTCTATTAGCTTCCGTGTTTCATTCATTGTGCAACTTTAACCAAAGCTTCATCTCACAGTCGAGCATATGTTAGAGCTCATATAAATACACAAAGTATGCGTTGTTTATCACATTTTATGATCCTCCAATATTTACAGTTTTGGCAGCAGTGAATAAACTCCACACACGGTGAACCTACACTTCACTGCAGTGTGAATATAGGAACAGACTGTGGCAATATCCCATTCACTCTTTTAGATGCAGCTTTAATGGCAACTCCTCCAGCCTAAATCGGAGCAGAGTATCTCTGCAGTAGCAGATGCAGAAGTGGCTCAGAAAAAGAGGAGGCTGAGGTTCACTTGTGTGTGGGTGTAGAGCAGTACTGGCTGTAACTGCTATACCAAACAACATCGGCATGTGGGAGGAACACCATGTGCGAGGGCGGGGAGGAGAGGGAGGAAGGAGAAGAGGGGAAAAAAAGAAAAGGAGAAGAGTTAAGGTAATGATGGCAGTCATACAGTGGAGTCTAGGTGGTGATGGGGTGTCTGTTTTGGTTTTGACACCCTGATGGCAGGGGTGTTACTGTCAAGGTTTAGAAGCAATGACAGGCTGTGCTGTATCCACTGACAGTTTGATTCTGACAATAAGACGCGTCTATACGGGATCCACTGACCCTATACGTGCCAGTCTTGCACTGGATCATGCTGTTCAAGCATTCTTTCTGAACGTTGTTTTTTTAGCTTTCCGTTTTTTATGTTGGGGTACCTGCAGCTCAGATGAAGCACTGCATGATAACGGCTTGCATTACTGACTTTTATAAGTATATCGCAAGTATGCAGCAGAAGACTCAGTGAAGTCTTTTTTTCTATCACCGTTGCATGGCAAAAGTGAGCCAGATTTGTCCTTGTGCGCAGTCTGCAGAAAGCATCTTAATGAATTTCAGTCCTACATTAATTAAAAATGAGTACTTTCCGGGCTTTTTTTTTTTTTCAAAAGCTGTTAACGAAGCATTTCTTGTTTTCTAAAACACACAAACTCAAAGGTATATTCGAGGCTTGAAGTGTAAGAACAACGAGTCCCAGAATTAAAACCACCTGCTTAGTATTTTGTTGGTTCTCTGTTCTGCCAAAAAGAGCTCTGACCTCCTGAGGGACACACAGAGGATCTCTGGGAGTGCCGGACTTTGGATCCATTAGGTAACAGCAGGGGAACTCAGTGAATCAAGCTTGTTCTGATGCTTGATTGGTTTGGGACTAAGCGAGCTTTGTTGTGTTTCTCGAGGTGTTCCTGAGCGGACTTTTGAAACCATGGTAGCAACGTCCATCTTTTCTATACAGTCTATGTGGCGAACACAATTAAATGTTACCTAACTCAGAAATGTTGCCCTAGGGGCCATTCAAGCATTTGCCTACGGACATGCAGATATTACCCTTGCATGCAAACAGACAGTTTTTGTGTGTGTGTTTAAATGAGAAACACTGATGTGTTGAGGGGCCTCATTTCACATGAATTTATGATGCCCTGAAACCCGGGTTGTTTTTCTTGCAGTGAGCAGGGTAATTGGCATCCAAGCACACCTGTTAAAACCACTAAGAAAAATTATATTAAAGAAAGCTGGGAGGGAAAACAGGAGGAAGAGAAAAGAGGGAGAGAGATAGTGACAGAAATGAGGGATAGCAGGAAAGGAAAAAAAGGGAAGGGAATTAAAGGCTTGCTAGTGGCACATGAGATGGACAAGACCTGATCATTAGGCAGCCTGGCAGGGAGCCTTTGATGTGCTTCACACATCCTGAGCGGGCGAGCAGACCACCGGACATTAAAATAATAGCCACAACCCACAAGGGACAAGCCGCCTCTCATAAACAAGAGACGCGCTTGCATCTGCACACTCACATGTGATCCACACATGAAGGCAGAGACACCCGCGTATGATGGTAAATGGAAAGCAGCCGCACGTGCAGCACAGACAGAGAAAGGTGCGCGTGTGCTTCAACAGCATCTCAGCGTGAAAAAACACTAAATAACGCAGAACGGCCACAACTAAAATGTTACGCACGCCCAAGAAAGCAAACAAAGAGTGATTTACTGTGCATGTCCTTTTCAGACCCAGCGTGGCTCTTCCTCACGAGCATAACGTCTGTGAGAAATTACATTATTGCTAAATGTCACACAGCTTTTATTTCTGAGGCTTCGGAGAAGCCGCCTCTCTCGATGTGTCCCCGCTGACCAGATTATATGGTCGCTGGTTTGGAAACGTCCATAAACACTCTGTGTTCCGGCGTAAATGTACACATTCAGTAACAATCTGATTAATTTTGGACCTCGGTGGATGGGCGACGCGTAAAAAAATCAAAGTACATGGAATACGACTGAAATGAGGATTGCTCGTTACAATAACTCCTCTACAGCGATCTGACACTAATAAATTAGAACATGAAATATGATACGCTAAATCCTTCATATACATTGACTTTACAAATTGCCTTTCATTTTGGCTTCTATCTTGAAACTCTTCCTCAGTTTTTCTTGGCATCCACATTTCATTTGAGGTTAAAGGTCATTAGGGGATAAATAAGGTCTGAGATCTGCTGGCTCGTGGCACTCACTGCTTTTTTATTATTAAATGTAACACGACTAACAGACTATTTACATCAGTCGGCCACAAGATTAAACCACTGAGAGGTGCAGTGATTAATACTGATAAATCAGTTTGGGCCCAGGTGAACATGAGGATGTTACTTTAACACTGTTACACCCCACTATACTCACTCTCTGTGGATTAAAATCTCCCCTCGGCACTACAAAGCAACCTGCCGTTAGAGCCCGGACGATATTCGGTGATTCCAAAAATCTGATATTCCGATAAATCGGCTGGTTTTTTTTCCCTTTCAGAAACACGAAGCATAAACAGATTGCTATAACATTTGTTATGTATTATTCTTTATTTGCGCATTTACTGTACACTCTGCCTGACTCTGCTGGGACCAGATCGTGATGTATTAATTTGGACACCCCCGAGGGTTCCAGGTCTATGCCCTGACAAATCAAACCTGTTTAAGTGGCCAAATGGAGACTTACACTGTAAAAGGCAGGTGGTTTTAAGTGTTTGTCACTGTATTGTGATGACAGTGAATTAAGCTATAAAAATAATTCAGAAAATGTTGATACAACTTTTATGTTAAGATACAATTGTCTTTCAAACCTACATAATTTTGGTTATTTCAACATGAGCGATTTCTAAAAGGAACAACTTTTTAAATCAGATCTGCAATCAGCTGTGTGACTGTTTAATATCATTTTTTGTCCTATCTTCCTCCCCTCAATCCCAGCTGTTCAGTTGGCTGCCCTGCCAGAGTCTGGTTCTGCTGGAGGTTTGTTTCCTGTTAAAAGGGAGTTTTTCCTTCCCACTGTCACCAAGTGCTTACTCATAGGGGGTTGCCTAATTGCTCTGGCTTTCTCCCCATTATTTTAGGGTCTTTACCTTACACTATGAAGCATCTTGAAGGGACTGCTGTTGTGGTTTGGGGCTATATAAATCAAACTGAATTGAATCAAACCCAGTTTTCATAAATAATAAATAAAAACTTAGATATTCATGTCTTTAATTATGACTTTTTTATTGTTATTGTATTTGAAACTAATTTTTCTGGGGCTTCACAATCAAACTGCTGCAATCACACTGACTCGATAAGAGTCTTCAGCTACATTTCCTACTGTTACCACAATAACTGAACCATTACATCCATTAAACTTCACCTCTCTGGGTCAAGAACTGCCAGAAGTGAGTATGATATACTTTCTAATTTACCACATGTCCCGCTTAAGCACCATTCCAACACGCTTGCATCGCCCGCTGCTGCATGAGGGGTACTTCAAAGACAGTGCATTTCCTCATTTCAACCCAATTAGACGCACCAACAAACACAACTTTGGCTTTGAGGATATAAGATCAACATAAGTTTTTGGCATGTTTGCTGCAGAAATTGATGAAATAATCAGCCCCCAATAACAGGCCAGTGCGTGAAATGGACAATATCATCTAAAACGTCACATCCCCTAGTTAGCCTCGCCGTGCATTATTTCCAGGGGTAATCCGGCTGATGAAGCATTTACCTGTGGAAAAGACTACGTTCTTGGACACCAGCTTGTAATCGACAATGGAGAACTGAGGCAGCTCAATCCGTGTCACCCCCGTCACAGCCGACTCGCCTCCCTTCCAGTAGAACTCGATGTCGTCTGTGGTGTAGCCATCTGTAGAAGAAGACGCACACAGACACACACACATGCACACCAAGGTGTAACCATCTGTCTAACCATCACTGGAGACCAAGATATGCAGTGTTGCTGATCATCCAACTGGGCTGTCATTTGGGAACGAAATTCAAAAAAACACTTTTGAAGTTGTTTCCAAGTACCAGGCGCTTTTCTGGAGACAAGTCATTTAAAAGCTTTTCTTGGGGTTTGGAAAATGTCAGAAGAATTATAAAATAGACACGTCTGCTGCCATTAGCAGATCTTGCTTTAGCATTTTTTGGGGGGGAGGATACCAAAAAAATATAAATACGAACATCTACAATGTGCTTTGTTCTTATTCTAGCTGAGACATTGGCTCTAACTAGCCTTAAACTCTATGTGTTCCTGATAAGCCTAATCCTATCCTGCTGTATTGTTGGCATGCCAGGTGTAAATCAGTGCCCAATCAGAAGGCTAAAATGAAACCAAGCGGTGCCCTGAGGATGTCTGTAAAGGACGAGCAGAGACATTCACGGCTGCTAAGTGATACAGCATTCAAACGCTGAGGAGTTCTCACATAAAAATATGTGAAACTTAAATCTGCTCCGATCGATGTTTTTATATCAACATAACATGTGTAATGGCATCCCAGTCAGTCGTAATAACACACCCTACAGAGAGATGGGATGCCCTGTCTGTAAGCAGCCCTTTGGTGTCTTTCAGTTCATTGTTTTGGCCCACGCCGTCACTGTTTCGTGTCACTGTTTCTTTTCAGCCGTTTCCAGCCACGATAGCCTGCTCGCTATCAGCACAAAACAGAACAGGGCCAAAGTCATTTGGCAGCATTTAGCAGCTAAATGGCCAGATATAACCTAATCTAACCTAACCTTGTTACACTAAGTCAATTGGTGGTTCCTAATTGGCTGTAGGTGTGAATGTGAGCGTGAATTTCCCTCCATCTCTACATGCTTGCCCTATATGAGACCAAAACAAGAGCTAAAAATAGAGTGATTATTAGATTTACATTATTTAGGTGACCAATAAATGAATGCTTACCATATACTTATCACTTTTATTTTTTAAATGACTCGCCCTCAGGTTGATGCCTTGCCCTGCTGTTTGTATATATTCCTGTTTTGTGGATATCTCTCTTTTTATTGCATGTTTAAAAAAAATCTCTGCATGCAGAACATTAACCCTTGTGTTATTCTGCATAACTGACACAACTTATGTACCCGTAGTCCAATATTATATTTGCTACAGTAGAACCAGCGAGCAACCAGCGAAAAACGTATGATAGCCGGTAAAGTCTTGCACAGCCACCAGGTTACTGACGAACGACTGAGGAGCTGGGTTAGGGTTGAATTTTAGCAGCAGGTTTCAGAAACTAGACGATGTTACTTTTCAAAACAACTTTCCTACATGCATTTTAACCTTACAGTACTTCTGTTATAAGATTTGCGTTTGTCAAATAGGTGAAAATTCCATTTATAGAGTAGCACATGGCAACCTGGTGGATCTTTACAAGGTTAAATAAAGTGTAAACATTTGCAGAAGAAAGCATGACTTCTAACTAGATAACTGCACTAGATTGGTCTTTTGAACCTTCCCAAATCGTTATAGAAGTATAATATTGAATGAAATTAGTTAAGCATTTGTCATAGTCATATATACTACCCTCATCCATCTGGTACAGAGTTAAAAGAGAGGCTACAGAACACAGAAGAGAAACACACAACCGCTGCTGTACCTCAGGTTGTGCATTCTTTCATGCATCTGTAACATTTCACACATGAGACACTCAGCCTGCGCGCCGCTGTTGATCTGTCAAGCCCACAAGGCATTAGGCCTGTCTACTCACAGCTCTCTATCTCCAGAGTGCAGTTCTGCTCATCCAGAGGATACCTCCTGAGATCCATCATACATGCTGCTGTTGTAGTTATCCTGAAAAAGAAGACATGGGGGGAAAGGGTATATTTTAGATAACACATGTGATTTACTAAAATAGTTTTGAAAGACTGCTCGGAAGGAGAGTGAAGATGTAAGGGATTTGAGGTGTTTTAAAAATAGCAATGCAGGTAAGCAGTTACCTAACAGAGTAAGAGACTGCGGGAATACAATTAGATTACAGCATTAAGGTGAAAGCACTTGTCTTCACCTATCGTCTTTAAAGGAAACCAAACGTCCATTTGCCTTTTCAACCTGTCCCTCAGCTGGTTTCATATTACTGGAGAATATTGACATTGTCATCTTAAAATGTGATTATAGCACCACCTCCTAGTTAAAATGCTGACTATGTAACTGTATACCTAGACTGTAGATCATACACAGACAAGCAACGGACATGTTTGCTTTTGAAACATTTCGTGCTCCCCTTTCACCAAAACTGGATGCCCTCCATCCTGCGATCAAGTAAAAATTTGTAAAAATAAAAATCATATTAAGGAAGTGCATCCTGGCATTGAGTTCAGTCCCTGTTCAACTGAACTGGGTCAAGAGGAGGTATCTGTGCCTTTTGTTTATCAGATGTGCGAGCTCAAACGACTGATAATCAGACAGTTAAAAAAAGCAGCAAAGTGAAATGCAAATTCAAAATGATTTAGGCTAAGTCTGGCCTGATTAAAAGCTGGCTGCTTGGCAGTTAGCCACTGGATGTATTCACTGAGCAAAGACTGAGATGAGGCTCCATTATGTGATATTATTATGCAGCAAAAATTACAGCAACATAATAAGAGGTCTTCAACAGATGTACAGTAAGCATTACCACACATATTATAGATTATATAGACTTTTTAACTTGGATTTCCAATATATGACACATATTATCAATATCACTGAAGCTTCTCTGCTACCTTATCTCTTCATTTCATTATGGTAACAAGGGAAAAAACTACTTACACTGTATAGATTAGCAGTTAAAAAAATTTTGTTGATTTACATTAAATCATTTACGTAACAGTTTTTAAATTAGAGCATATTGAAAATACATGGATTTGGGGACACTGGAGTCGAAGGTGTTTAATCAAAAAAATAAATATTCACATGAATAAAAGATGATATCTAAATGGAATAAATTGGAATATAAATTACAACCTCAAAATCCAACTCATTATCAGAAAATGTCATTTGATAAATTAAACCTGTCATCATTTTGTAAAAGCAGCTTGACGATTGAAAGTATTGAATTTGGTTGCAGGTCAGTGTTAATCTTTTTTTAAAATTTTTATTATGCCACTCTGTCTAACGAAAGCCAGGTCAGAAACAAATATTGCACAATGCTAGTTAGCGCCTGTTAGCTAAAGTAATCCAGTGACATGAAGGTCATTCTGAAACAACCAAATGCCTGTGGTAGACCTTTTTACTCATTTATTATTCAATACTGCATTTATCAAAAACACAGAAAGTGTTAAAGTATCTCTTTTTATTTAGCACATAGCTAACTACCTTGCTAGCTAACTAGCTAGTCTGAGCTGTGGGCTTGTATTGCGCAAAAGACAGTCCAATTGCAGATTTGACCAAATGTTCAAAAGACTTATGGCGTCTGCAGTATCATGTGAACAGTCACAAGAAAACTATTGCTTCAGCTGGACAAACTAACACATGCAGCTAAATTCAGCCAACAGAGACTTAATGCACAATTTAACCCCAACAAAAATGCATACAAAGATACAGGAGAAGTCATACAAACTATAAGACATCGGTGTAGCTATTCCTCCAGACCTATTAAAGTCTGAAGGAAAATGAGAAAAGGGAAAAGGCCTTTTGTGTTGACCTACGTAAACACTTTCATTAGGAAGTTATCACTCATTTTGGGTCACACCGAATAAAAAATGTAATCTGTATTTAAATCTCGATCACGCCGTGTTTCAAACAGGAGGATTAGGTCAATCTTTAATACCACCTATTTGAGTAACAAGTAATGTTAGGCTAACAGTACTCTTGTGCCCTCGAGTAGTCTATATTCAATGCAAATTCAATTGCTAGCCTATTATCTTACTACTACAGTATCCCAAAGAGGTTAGTGAGGAAGCTAACATTAACTTGTAGAAAAGTTAATAACTCTTTGACTGTATCTTGTGTCAGAGTGAATGGGATCCTGTGGAGCTAAAACCCAAAAATGTACAGTTCTGGCAATTTTTATCACGTTTTGTCAAAACCGTTCCATTTTTATATTTTTAATAGGTTTTGATTTTAGTACAATACGTTTCTGTATTCTTCATTTGGGTTACCACAAGCTACAATCAGGACGCCAGAGAGTGTGATTTGTTTTAAACGACTGGTGGAGGCACATTTTCTACCTTTCATTTAATCTTTATTTTGAGACTTAGTTTGCAGCTATTTGCGTGCATGGAAGCGCGTGTGTTGGCATGAATGTCTGACCATACGGTTGATTATGTGTACATATGTTTGAAAATGTATACTTATCTTTAACATGTGGCTTTTAACTGTAAAGCAATTTGTAACTCTGCGTTTAAAAAAAATTGCTGTACGAATATATAAAATATTTGAAAGTTTTTATTATTATTTTTTATTAATATTACTTCAGGCATGCATATTATCAGGAAACTGCTGCTTGATACAGTCATAGAATCTATTTATTTATTTTTTTCAAATTGGACATATTTTGGATACTATATTTGTGAAGACTAAAAAAAATTTGAGCTTTTTTTGTCATAGAGGGACCATCTGGCTAATGCCCCCTAATGTACCCTCAGTTAAATTACAGACGGTTTCTGTCAAATGCAATTAATAGACCATATTTGCAAAAATGACAAATAAAAATAATATAAAATAAAAAGCATTGTTGCAAAACGCAACTTAAAATGTAAATAGAAACTGCTTTGAGAGCTTAAAATGTTTTTTTTTTTTTTTCTGCTTTCCTTAATAAACAGCAATCACACAAATACAGAGTGGCTGCCTTGAAACCACGATAAAACTCTGCATTCAACTTATCACTCAGCTCTACCTGGCATTCATTTATGTAACAGCTCATATCACAAACACCACGTCACACGTCTCCCTCTCCTTTTGATCTCTTAAAGCACTGAGAGGTCTATAAGTAGCCCACAGGGCTAAATGCTATGAACTCCACTTGCATAATCAAGCATGGCTGCTTGACTATAAAGTATGAACACTGACACATGCAAATGCAAGTGTGCAAGCGCACATCCAAATACACACACACACACACACACACACAGACTTTTTTGCTTTGCTCTAATAATTCAAAGCTTGCATCCATAATAATAGGTCACACTAGCTCTTCTGAACCTGCTTGTCGAAAAGATCAATGGAAATTCAAAACAAGGGCTTTATGAAACAAACATCAAACAATAGCTGAAGGCTGAACTTTGCATTGTGGATCATGTCTAATCTGTCCGCACTTCTTGCCGTGGATGAACTCTAACAGCAACCCTCTTTAAAAAAAAAAAAAATAATAATAATGCTAACACGGACATGCCCTTCAGCATGACACAAAATCCTCTCAGCTGCTGCAGGACTGTGCCAAAACAAGGCTTTGAACACAAAGAATTAACTTGGCTCTGAGAAACATTAGGGAACATTTTTGACCCTGATCATCATTTTGTCACTTTTTGTGTGATAAGTGTTGCTTATTTGCAGGGTCCAGAAATTGTCCAGAATGGCTTTCATGTTCAGTGTCTTGGTCATGACTCTTTGAGTTTGATTTTGATTCAATTTACTTCCTGTTTTATTTTGAAGGTTAGATCCCCATGTGATTTTCTGTGTTTGCACTATCCTTTGTTCTTTCCCTTGTTAGGGTCTGATTACGTTCACCTGTTCCTTATTACCCTTGTCAGGTTGTGTTCTCTTCTCCCTCTTGTTCTCAGGTCTTCTCTATTTTTGGATTTGGGATTTTTAATAAACCTGCCTTATGCAGTTCTTTTGTTATTATTTTTCTGACTATATATAATCATAAGAACTTTTCATCATTTCATTTATCTAAATATAGAGGCTCATTTGAAGAAAAATTATTTTGAAGGATAAGGTTGCTGTCACTCTGTATTTTCCTTTATTTCTCAGCAAATGAAATAAAATTACCAAAATCAACAATGCTTTAGAGTGTATTGTATTACTCTTAGACTGCTTAACTTTGTCTCTGAAACTCTAAGCTCTACATTTGATGAAAGTACATGTCACAAAAGATTAGTAGCATTTGTAAAATTAATAAATAAAAAGCTCAATAATCTCCTTAAACTCTAAAATAGTAGTATTTGCAAGGGACTATTTTTAAGTGGAGGATTAATACACACTTGGTGCTCTTGTGAGTGTTTACTGCAGCATGATGGTGTATGTGGGATTCAAAATAAACTGCAGTGCCCATTTATGGTAATCAAGGCAGTTGTCATGCAGTGCAACAGCGTGGTTCTCTGATATGTTTTTAATTGTTTGGGGCCTCAACGACACTTAATGGCACCGAGGATTAAGCTATATCAAACTTTAGCTATATAGCAAGTCAAGTGGGATCAAGTTATTGTACGTTTGGTCTTTGCATTAGCTGTGGATTTGATAACAATAGGAAAATTACATTGTTGTTAGAGGGAGAAACTGAGGCACAAATGGTGCGTAATGGGAATATACACTGCTAACAAAACTCGAAGGAGCCCTTTTTATTCAGAGCACCAAGTCAGTTAAACTTCTGGAATATTGATCTGGTCAGTTAAGAAGCAGAGGGGGTTGTTAATCAGTTACAACTGTATTGGTGTTGATGAAATTAACAACAGGTGCACCAAAGGGGCAACAAAGAGACAACCCCGAACACAGGAATGGTTTTACAGCCACTGACATTTTTTCCCTCCTCATCTTTTCTGACTCTTTTTTCACTGGTTTTGCATCTAGCTAGGGTCAGTCTCTCTGCTTGAGGCGATACCTGGACCCTACAGAGTTTGCACAGGTAGTCCAGCTCCTGGAGGATGGCACATCAATACATGTCATTGGCAGAAGACTTACTATGTCTCACAGCACAGTCTCAGGAGGAGACTGGAGATTCCAAAAGACAGGCAGTTACTCTGGAGCTGGACATGGCTGTAGAAGGTCCTTAACCCATCAGCTGGACTGGTATCTGCTCCTTTGTGCAATGATGGACAGTATGAGCAGTGCCAGAACCCTACAGAATGACCTCCAGCAGGCCGCTGGTGTGAATATCTCTGACTAAACAATCAGAAACAGACTTCATGAAGGTGGCCTGAGGGACCAACGTCTTCTAGCAGGCCTTATGCTCACCATGGAGCCAGATTGGCATTTGCCATAGAATGGCATAATTGGCAAATTCTGGCCACTTGCCACAACACCCTGACTGCAATTAGGTATCGGGATGAAATCCTTGGACCCACTGTCAGACCCTATGCTGGTGCAGTGGGTCCTGGGTTACTCCGGGTGCACAACAATGCCCAGTCTCATGTGGTGAGAGTAGGCAGGGACTCAGGAATACCACTGACCCTCATGTTCATACGACCTAAATTCAATAGAACACCTCTGTGACATTATGTTTCAGTCCATCCAACACTGTCAAGTTGCACCTCAGATTGTCCAGGAACTCAGTGATGCCCTGGTCCAGATCTGGTTGGAGATCTCCCAGGACACCATCCATTGTCTCATTAGAAACATGCCCAACATTGTCAGGTACGCATACAAGCATGTGGGTCCATACAAACTACTGAGAACCATTATGAGTTGCAACAAGGAAATTTTGGCAAAGTGAACCACCAGTTTTTTTGTAGTTGCAAGGAGGCTGCCGTCCTATTTTTACTCTAGTGTGACTGAGTCATAAGATAATGTACAACATGGAATCCTGAAAAACCTAACATGTCGCCCAGTCAAAAGTCCCACTGTCTCATGAAGAAGAAGACCTGTGAAGATAATGCGGTGACAAGCAGAACACACCTGAGTCCATAGAGGACAGTCCCATCTGGATGCAGGCGGATCATGCGGTTTTTGACTGTGACTCCGTGGACGAAAGACTTCTTGTCATTGAGAAAGTAGGTGTCAGGGACCCAGAGTTGGTCAGCAACCCTGTTGTCAAGTGTCAGGTTGAGAGGGATTCCCACGTAGGCCAGGCGCTTGTCCCTCCAGTACTGCTGGAAATACATAGTCAATGTGTAGTCCTGTGGATAGAAAAAGAAAAAAAACACAATAAAAAGTGGGTACACCTGAAAGATAATTAATTTTTTATTGTTACATTTTATACAGGCAATCACTTCAGGTTTTCTTTCACAGGCCACAGCAGACATTAAAAAGCAACATGAACAGCTTTTGAAGGAGTGTGGGCCAACTGGTTCAGACACACACTGTAGCCACATTCTCTCAAGTGCCTTTGCCCTGTCTTTTGCAGTACAGTAACCAACACAGTAATGTGCCATTGTACAACAGTGTGTGGGAAGGCTGACTCATGTAGCTGCAGCTTTATTGAAAAAAAAAAATCAAAGAAAATTTCACCTGATCTTCAACTAATTTTTCTCCCACGGTTGAGCAGTCCTCAAAGGCACAGTGATTCACAAAACCTCCAAGTTGACCTATAACAACAGCCCAGAAGCTTTTTAAACATACGTTGCCTTTCATTAAATTCAAATGGGGTGACACTTAGGCTGTTAAAATACAGTGAATTACTGTCAGCTCTGTTCCAGTGGCTGTTTTTCTCTCAACGTATTTTAGTTGAATGCAGATCTTCTGTTATTCCCTCTCCATAGGCGAAGGAAATGGAAACACATGCATTAAGTAACACTTTATTGTTCTATCCTCTAAAGTCAATGCTTATTTGTTAGTCTAATAGGTATTTTGCAATTACCCAAATGCAATCAAAATCAAAAGGACTTAATCTCTAGGGCTGCACTGCAGTATGCAAGGTTTTTGAAGTTCTTTTGCGTCGCTTTAACTATATTAGCAGATCAAGTTTGCTGTTAAAATATATCACGTACACTGCCTTACAAATAAGATGAATTTATAATGCATATTTGCTCAATCAAATACAATCTAAGGTTGTGTTGTTTCAGCATACACAGACTGGTATGACCACTAGATTTTGGTGGTACAATGATTATATTTTACTAGTTTTTACGCCTCTTTTTTTTTTAGGTGCACTGTGTGTTAACATTTCCTGCTACATGATTGGTGTTAAGTAGGTTTAGTCTTAATTTTCCATTTGCTAGGCCTATATGAGTACTAGTAAACCTTTATCGTTTTCTGAGTTTTGTTTTCTGTGATTTATCTACTTTTAGTGCAATTTTGAGTTTAGCCCAAATCAGACATTCTCTTAACTATTGGCTAGTTTTTAACAATTGGAATAAGCTCTACTTTATGCTAAGTAGAAAATGTCAGCATGCCAGTACACAAATTTGGTGAACCGAAGCATCAGCATTCATAGCACTGTCAAGATTAACATGCTAGCATGCTGCCGTTTTCCGCTAATTAGCCTAAACTGCAAGCTAAGCTAGCTACGGAGAGCCTTAAAAAAGTTGCTAACATAACAAACATTTTTGTCTGGATAAATACTGGGCAATTATTTTTTTAATCACTGTCAGTAGTAGCCTATGATTATTTTCTGAAAAAAAATGTAATATAAAATAAATCAGCAGTAAGTGCATGCTCAATAAATACACATTGTTTCTCAAGTTTATGAGTAATCATGTTCAAAAAACCACACAAAAAAACAGTTCTCTGTTCTCTGAAAAAAAAGCTGCAAACTCAAACGAAATCTCACTCTGTGACTAAGTTTTGCAGCATTTGCATATACTGAAGTGTTTATGTAATAGTAGTCCTTGTGTCTTTCTGTATAAACCTCACCATCTGGCACACAAGTCAAACAATTACTGGCAAGAAGTACTTAAAGCCCAGCCATGGGTACACTCATAGCCCTGCGAAAATCCAACATTTAAATACTGTTGTGTAAGTAAATATTTTTGTTTTGCTTTGATTCGAACGGTATTTGACCAGTGCAGAAGCAGCAGCGACGACAGAGGACAGAGCCCCTCCCTCCTTCCCTCCACATCACATAATCCACTTACCCAAGCTAACAGTCCCTCTCCTCTATTTCTGTTATCTCTCTGTGTTTCTGCACCTCTCCCCCCTTTCTCTCTGTCTCTCTCTCTCTCTTTCTCGGGGCAATGCCATGATCTTCCCTCTCTACCCGCTGTGACGTTGTAATGAAACCAGCCAGCACCAAGCTGGCACTGGTAGAGGCACACATGTCCGTGTGGTGCTGCAGTTTTCAGGTTTACCGAATGGCAACAACAAGAAAAAAAAAAAACAACACGATTATAACCGTCCAGTGTGATGAGCACAGCTTTCCAAAATGTTCATGTGTGACAGAACTGTTACATAACCCAAGTAGTTGTTTGTCTCTTTGCAAGCGCCTGAAACACTGTGTTACTAATGCATACAAAATGCTCGAGGTTTTGCATTTTCATGAGGGGGGGGGATCATACATTTATGCAAATTGAGGCGACTGACTTTGTGTTAAATGATTGCTTTCTTTTTACTTGCTCTTCACAGTCAGTAAATATGGTTTCCAGGTTTGGTTAGAACACAGAGATGTAAAAGTGAAGGGCTTAGTCAGCACAGGATACAGATTGGGCCCACAGCATGACAAGGAAAGCTCGATGGCTCTGAGCCATAAATGTATAGTGGTGGAACCAACGGCTCTTTGGTAGCCTCTCCTCTCAATATTGGCATATTATGGTTTTTACAAATTATGCGGCGTAATCAGGTAGCAATGACTTTTTGCGATATTACCATCTTTAAAACAAGCCCTTGCCAAGCACAGGATTCAGGGATTCTGTTTAAAGTAAAATATTTGTATCTTTAAAATATTACTGTTGGAACGTTGGAACAGATTTGAGAATTGCTTTACTTATTTATCATGCAGAAATATTGTTGAAAAAGGATTCATCTTTGTGTATGTTTAGCGCCACATTCTTTTCAGTGAGGGAGCTCTAGTATGCTCATTCACAATTTCACATTCGTATTCTTGGACTCCACTAGTGTAGCTTTGCTGCTTCACAGTTCAAAATAATCCTTGTTGATCTCATACTGGTCTGTGGTGAAGCCCTTCAGTTTATCCTCTGTCTGAAGCAAGCTGTTTTATTTCCCCTTCCTCTCCATTAAGCTAGCTTTCTACTGATTGGTTCAAACATGAGAACAGTGGGTATTTGGGGCACCTGTGCTCACAGTCAGAGCTGTGTGCCTGAGATGACCATATTAAGGATAGCTTCTCTCACTGATATCAGCCATTAGCAGAAGAAACTGGTGGAAACTGAAAGCCTAGAAAAGTCTGAAGCCCGAGTTCCATGTTTAACATCAACGCCCACCAGTGTAATAGTGCATATACTAAAGAAGTAAGGAGAACAAAAACGCCCTTTAAAAAAGCAGCACATTTTATGTTTGCTTGAAGTCTGTATTCCAGATTGAAGTTCAAGCAACAGTCATATAAAAGCAATGACTGCAAAAATAAGCTGCTTTAAATCAGCTCCCTAATTTTGGAACTGCTAAACAACTGTGTAAAAGGCATCTTTCACTAAGTAATTTAGATTTGTAGATTTCAATGACAAAGTTTTCACCTCTTAAAACACAATGGAACTGAACTCTAAAGTCTTAAAATTTCTGAAATCATACCTGATTAGCAGGTCTGTAAACTGGAACAAAACCACGACCCTACCCTGTAAGTGGTTAGTAGTATTTTTCTCAGTTAAATCAAACGCACTAAAGAACAGAACCTGAAAAAACCTACAGTAAATACTGTGGATAATCTGGACTGTGTCATTTTACACTGAATACCAGGAGACCTTTCAGAGCAGCCAAGCCCCTAATTTTAAGCCTTACCAGTCCCCAAATACATCATATAAAACAAATCACCAGAGGTGACAAAAGAGGGAACTATACATAGAGTCTAAAACTACATTTTTCACCAGTTTTAGACACTTTCGCTTTAGCTTGATTTCTTTAGCCTCCAGAAGTTGCCATTTGTGCCGTTCCAGTCGTTCAGATGATCTACCACTAAAATGCTCTTCCTTTGTTCTTGCAAGTGATAGTGCAAATGGAGGAGGTGACAACAGGGTCTCTGAGACATGACATCGGTATCTGTGACTACTTTCTCTTATTCCAGAGACGCACACAGCGCTGGCAGTTAAATATGCTGTCAGTGCTATGCCACTATATTTGCATTTAATCCTTTTTCAGTTACTTGAAATGACAGGAAAATAAATTCCTGTCATTTTTTAGGAACTTGTGACATAGAGGGCAATAAGTGTTATCAGTCAAAGTCCCATTAAAGTAGTCTACACAGCCTGATCCCAGCAGGTGGTGGAAATTAAATTTGCTGTATGAATCAGTACCATAGATGTTCCCCCTCCCTCTGCTCCATTACCGCCGTAACCTTACCCTCCATCACTCCCAGTAAATGACGCCCTATCTCCTCCCCGCATCCCTGTGAGTAGTATCATGCCATGAGGTTTCTATCTCCTGGCGGAGTGTCAGCAGGTGGGCAGCCCAGTGAGCGCCTCGTAAGACATGAATGATTCACATCCATCGTGTAGCCCGTGCAAACACGCGGCCAAGGGATCCTCATCAATCTTGCATGGGGACAATCAAAATGAATATCAGATGAGGATGAGTACCTGCTCTGGAACTCTATTTTCTGTGTTTTTTTTTTAATGGGATTTTTTTTTATTTTGTGCTGGGACTATGGATTATGAATTATTGGCATGTCTCACAACACTTCAATTCCCACAACACCGTGCTTCACCGCTGTTGTTTGATTATTAGCGTATGTTTTCCGCAGAGATAATGACAGTGACCAGTGGAAATGATTTCCAGCGAGCCTCAATTATTCAATTAGCTCGACTGGATAATCACTCCCAATTCAGGCTGTGTGAGAATTCAGATAAGCAACATTTTGGCTGTGAAATGACCCACATTCAGCGTAATCTGTCTTTCTTGCTCTCCCTCTCTCTCTACAGCACTAGCATCTGAACTTTTATAGCATCTAGGAAACATGCTGTTTGTCACATGTCACTTACAGTCACTTGCATATGCTCCAATTAGCACATCAGAGTGCAGCACAAAAGAAAGAAACAAATGTGCTAATAAACTGAAAAAGAGAAGACGGATCATTGTTCCATCTGACACTTATCGAAAGTGTCAGACTCCCCCCCTGAAAAATAAATGGCTCAAGTTTTCCCCCTGACTTAACTTCCCATTTTGGTGCACGAGAGGAAAAACGTTGGCATGATATGTAATCACTCTGTACTCCATATGAACCCCCGTACGGTAAAGCAATTTGAGTCAATTTGATGTATTTTCCGAGCTCCCCTGGGGGACGGCCCTGAGGCAGCGTACCACCGCAGTGCGGGGGAATCCCTCAGCGAGTTCCTATCCCCCTCCTCCTTCAACTGCTATAGAATGGTAAAAATAGCGCTGTCTCTAGCTCAAACACGGGGAGGTGATTGAATTGGACTTTTTCCTCTAAATGACAGTGTTGCCCTGCAAATTATAGGATAATTTCCTCACTGTCTAATATCGTATGATGCATTGCCTCATAACAAAAAAAGAGGGGAAGGACAAAGGGAAGAACGACGGAGAACAAATAATGTACAAACATTTTTCTCCTTTATGAACAGCCATTATGACTCTGCGCCCCATACTGTACCTGCGTACAGATTGTTCTTGATTTACTTATCGGTGTCTGGCAAATTGTTTCTCTTAAATTGATGAATTATTCAGTGGAATCTGTTATTTTAGACACTATTTGATCTATTTCTGCCCTTCCCAGTAACGTAATTTAGCTTTTTCTTTTGTTTTACTAAACTGGGTCCTACAAGTTTGCTGTATGCTTAAATAACAGATGTGGTTAAAGAAGGCAGCACTCAAGGGTAAAACCAGTTTTTATCTGCCAAAGATTAGGCATTACATATCAGGCCTGAATAGACAGGATATAAACATTAGCTAGTTATCTCCTGGTTCGGTCTAAATAATCTATGCATAAAAAGAAAGAGACAAAAGGACACATGAAGGAACGATTTGAGAAACTTTTTTCTTTTTGTAGCTTCTTCTTCACTCACCTCCCACACATACTATATTTGTCCATAAAACTTCTGATTGACTGTCACATCCCCTTCACTGAGTCCCACAATGGACTACTACCCTTTAGAATGGCATTTTAGAAATTAGGCTTTCTTCATGCCTTCATTAACAAGCTAAAAACAAACAAACAAACAAGCTATTGAAAAACACAACTTTCCAAGTCATGCAATCGAATCACACAAAACTAGAAATATAAAATTTTAAATAATTCTGGCTAACAAATAGTCAGCTGTGTTAATAAATGGTGAGTTAATAAAAACCAAAATAGACAACTGCTAGATAACTGCATAAGCTCAGACAGCATTAGCATGAGACACTCTGAAGCCTTGAAGTTTGCATTTTCGCTGCCGGTATCTTAGTTTTTGAGAACTGATACTCAAACATAGTTAGACGAGGAGGTACAATGCTAAGTTATCAACAAACACTACCCTTCATGAACTTTAATATTGTAATATTCCTGTAACTGTAATACTGTAATACTGTAACATAGCGAAACAATAATTAGTTCTAATTAGTAACAGACTAATAAGCAAGCGAGTGCTGGGGGGATAGTTCGCCATATTAACTTATAGTTAAACTGTCAGTCACTGTGAAACACACTTTATTATGGGTCACACCTTCAAATGGGCCAAACCAGTAAAACAATCACATAATAAACTATAAAACAAAAACACTTCAGATGTTTAAAAAAAATACACTTTAGAGCTACTCACCTGGGCCATAGCAATGATTTCAACAAACCTGAAACAACATAGCCCACGTGACTTCACTGCAATTGTCAAGCTGTCCAGTGGGTCAAACTGGACATTTTGGTGGGCTGTTTCTAGCCCCCACATATTATCTTGACCACATATTTGATGCCCATTTAAAAAAAAAAGTGTTTTTGAAAAACCAAAAAGAAACGAGTCACTGTAGTTAGAATAGAGAGCAGCTATAGTGCTGCTTCATGTCTGACTCTCATCTCCTGTGATAGCAATTGAAAATGGAAATTTAGAATTAGCATCGGACTCAGATAGCTAACCAAACTGTGCTGCTGGCAAACAACTCATCTGCATGGCCAACCGTTACTAGTGGCAAGTGAGTGGAGGTTGATAGTCCATTTTCAATCAAGTGACTTAGTAAGACTCTGAAATTAAAATGAAATACTTTGTTGCTTCTTCCTATCTGCTTCTCTTCTATTGAAAGTTTAGCATTAGCATGAGGCACTGACAGCTAGAATAGAATAGAATAATCCTTTAATTGTCCCACAAGGGGAAATTTGGGTGTAACAGCAGCAAGAAAGACACATATACAAACAGTACACAGAACACAGAACAGAAACATACGCAATTTTTTACATATTTAGATAAAGGAAAATGGTTACCAAAACAGAGTACTGTACAGTTATTAAATTAAATAAACTGAAATACAGATAAGAGGGAAACCCTGGTTATAGTGTGAATCGGTTGATAAAATAGTTACAGCGCTGATGTAAACCTCTATGTTTGTTGGGAGCAGTTCTGATTGTACAGTCTGACAGCTGCAGGGAGGAAGGACCTGCGGAAACGCTCCTTCATGCATCTAGGATGCAGCAGTCTGTCACTGAAGGAGCTCTGCAGTTCAGCAACATTTACATGCA
>VUQG01001410.1:6792-23657 GCA_015106755.1 Etia nguti | reverse complement strand
TGGGCTGTTCCATGTGAACACCAATCACATTTGTAGATTTTGCTCAACTGTGGACACCACCAAAGATGCAACAGCTCCCTAATATGATCTCATTTGCTATTAATTCGATGATTATTTTTCTGTCACTGGCATTATATTTTGAAAATATTACAGAGAGAATACAACAAACTGTCCAAGACAAACTCTATTTTAAGGAACTTGCATCATCTAATCATCATGGGATCATACACCTCTTTTATGGGACAAAGTATATTTTCTTTTTACATGAGATACTTGGATTCTGTACTACATGGCATGAAATAAAATCTCCACATCATAAGATTTCTGAGCAGTGTTAGAAGCTGAGCTTTTAAAATTTATGGTAGAGTGCTTCATTTGAACATGACAAACACATAACACATGGTGTTATTTGGATTACAAAGGTATGTGACCCGAAAATGGATGGATAATAAGGGTTAAAGTGGCATCACAATGTTGGATGTTGAACCCCAGCCAAAATTCTACAAAAACAATGCCACTGTCTAATTAATCGGTTTAAAGAGGTTTTGTTCTGAATTTATCAAACAAAGATTTAAAGTCTAAATTAGAATATTAAGCTTTTCCCCCCTCTATCTGAAAACATAAGGATTATTCAGATTTTGTGGATCTCTGATTCTGGATCTCTATTCTAATAGCATATCTACATGGCTGTTTTCTTTTTGTGAGACTGAAACTAGGTCACAGTAAAGAAAAATATTGTTTTAGTGTTATTTCGGTGCATGTTAAAGTCTTGTCATAAATGTAAACATTTTATGGTTGTGGTACAAAAATGCCCGTAGTTTAAGCAGCCATGTAAATTTCTGCAGAAACATACGGGCTTATGCGTAAAGTTTATGGCCCTTTATCATTTTGCGAGCACAGTCTCATAAATCATACTCACCCCCTCGACACAATCAGTCGCAGAGCTTCCAGGTTGCCGTGATAAGCGGCCCATAACGTCGGTGTCATGCCATCCTCATCCGGCGCGTTGAGATCCTTCCGAGTTGCCTCTTTTAGTAGGTCCAGGTAGCCATCCCGGGCCGCCTTGTGGTATCTGTCATTCATGGTGCACAATTAAGTCACCCAGCTCGACTCCATTCCGACGCGTCAATACTCCTACCATCGTCTTCGTGTGGGCAAACAATGGTAGCAGAGCGGCTAAGGGGGCAGTTTACCCCTCTTTTCACTCAGAACCATTTGGTCAGATCAGAGAAAGACCGCCGTGATGAACGCGTCGGTGGTATACAAGGACGCGTCGCAGTACAGTGCTTCCGGTGGCCGAAAGGTCCCAGTCCGCCCAAATAGAGATACAGCTGATATATTATTTATTTATTTATTTTTAAAGTGACATTCAAAAAGTCAGGGAACAAGACACGAAACATGCATCACTCTGCTAAAAAAAAAAACAAAAAAAAAAAAAAAAAATTTTTTGTTTTTTTTATTTTTATATTTTTTTTAACTTATTTTTCAAAGTTAATAATAAATCGTATTACATCTATTAGCTTTTTTAAATTAAATATAAAATAATTACACTAAACTACACTAAAGCTGGAAACAAAGAAATTATTGACCTCATAGCAGCTGGAACACAGGGGACAATAATTTAGTTGCTTTGTTAATACTGTTTGACCTTTTGAATAAAGTATTGTTCGCGCTTTAAACCTTATGCTTTGAAGAAGAAGAAAAAAAGCAAGGCACACAAAGAATTTTTTCATTAGGACAAAGGAGTGTTTCAAGAAAGAAGTTACCTCAAATCTCAGCCCCACCCCAATGAATAGGGCAATGCTGCTTCATACCTTTGCAAGTTCTCAGTCACACTACTCAGTTGAAACTTAGGTGAGAACACAGATCTCGATCATGTGCAACATCTGCCACAATTTAGACGATAAAATAGACAGGTAGATCACTTTATATCATGGGTAAAATTTGTGGCTGTTCATCATTTTGCACACGCATTCTCATAAATCCTTACCAACCCTTTGCCACAATCACCTGATAGCACAACTGATAACGCAGACCATAAAATTAGTGTCATGCCATCCTTATCCGGAAGAGATCCTTTAAGCCACAATTAAGCCACCCTGCTCGCCTCCCACCCTCATCGTCATTCATGTTGGCATTTAGTGGAAGCAGACTAGTTAAGGAGCCAGTCTGCCCCTCTGTTCACTTGGGGCCATTAGGTAAGATCAGAGATGAAGTGGCAGTCTGAACCTGTCGAAGCACACAGTGACATAGAGTAGATATCAGTGCTTCTGATGGTCGAGGTGGTCTGAAACTGAGATGACCGCTTTTGGGCTCTGAAAAGAAAAAAATCCCACCCGAAACAGACACATTTCTGATGTTTTTATTGATTTTTTTACATGACATTCTAACAGGTTAGGAAACAAAGACAAGACATGTGCTTCACTCTGCTAAATGTGCTATTTTGGATCTTTAATATAAATATCAATATAAAAAATATTCTTAACATGTCTTTGACTTTTCGTTATTCTTTTGAACTCATTTTTCATGGTGTGTAATAAATCTCAATCCAATGTAATCAACTTCATTCAAGTTGGAAACAATCAGAGACACGAGAGGCCTCATTGTGACGTGGACACAGAAGACAAAAATTCAGAGTTACTCCGCTGTCACTGTCCTTTTGAATCAACTATTGTTCTCACTTTAAATCTCCAGTTAGAAAAATGCATGGCACACAAAGAATGATTTCATTAACACAAAGGAGTGCTGCAAAAAGCACCTCAAATCTCAGCCCCACCCCTCTGCAAAGCGTAAAACTGCAGCATAAGTATGCATGCTCTCAGTCAGACTACTCAGACTACTTGAAACTTCCATGACAAAGGATAGTGATCTCCATCAGATTATCCATGTACCACACCTGGTGCAATTCAGATGATAAAATAGACAGGTAGATCGCTTTATTTATTTAAAAGGATTAAGAAATGGAAACAACTTCAAGCACTGAATTAAAAAAAGATATTCACTTAATACAACCTGCACCCATTTAGACATCAATGGATTATTGCTGCCTACAGTCAGTTCAAATAAATGTATAACGAAAGGAAAAAAAAGAAAAAAAGAGGTAACATAAAACCTCGAGATGCATTGAAGAAAGCAAAAATTTGTTTCATAACATAGCATGCCGTTTGGTTTTTTTTCTACTCTAACGTTTGTTGTGTGCATGACAGTAAAGCTTCCATGACACCCATAGCATACATTGCATAACAATAAAATGTACTGTATAATATCAAAACACAGCTGTTTATCCAAAAATAAACCAGTTTCTTTTTTTTTTTAGTTTCTTTGGAATTTGTGAGAAAACAAGTCTTTTTCTTGGAAACATCCTTTGAACTTTACAGAAACATTAAGTGCAAAACACACTCTGTTTGGAGTGCTTTCTGCTCGTAGCAGATTTATTGATATTTATGACTCTTTGTAGATCACACTACAGTGTTTTCTCGGGCATATAAATGCAGTGACTGTCTAGACTGCTCGTAGGATCTTGTTGAGACAGGTAGGCTTACAGGTATCCAGTAACTTTTCACCATTTTTAGCTCATGTCCTGATTTTCATAAAATCAGGACGGGAGCTTGATTTTTGTCTCTGATAAGAGCTATTTTTAATATCATTATACAATTCTTTCACCTGTTCTGTTGTAATTCCTTATTTAGATGGCATGGGATAGTGTTGGTGAATTCAAGAAAAAAGCTGATCTAGTTATAATTTAACTGCAGGACATATTTTTTCTGATTTTGAACACATTACACATTATTGTACACACTATGTGTAGAGCCAGAACTGTGAAAATAGAATTTTGTTTGTTGATTTAAAAATTTCTGTTTTGTTTAAGATAAAAAAAGACCAAATTATGGTGATTTGGCATTCGTGGAAAGGTTTCTTTTGCGCAGGATCAGTCTACTAATAGCAACCAAGACTGGGTGTGGCTGTTAAACCTGTCTTGTCTTATATAGAAACGAATCCTGCAGGCAACTCACCTGTGAGCAGAGAGAGTAGTCATGTCTATCAGCTCTTGCTACGAGTGTAACTGTCTGACCACGGGAAATCAATGTGAACCTTGCAGAATGATGGCCCAGGACAAGGAAACAGAGGAGGTCCACCAGTCAAACGACTTAAATTCAGCTGGTCAGGAGGGAAGCAAGGGTGAACCCGAACTGAAGATCTCTTCTGCAGAAGTTCGGAAGGAAAAAAGCCAAAGTTGGGGATGGATGGGATCTGGGATAATATGTGTAAACATTTTGATCCTGGGCAGTGTCTTGGTCACCGGGAGTACTTATGAAGATATAAATATCAAAGCCCCTCACCTGCAGATTTTCCTCATCATCATCATCCTGCTTACCTCCATGTGGATGATTTATTACAGCATCTACACAGCCAGGAATAAAAATGCTGTCAATTACAAGGATGCCCATGCTGGGCCAGCATGGCTCAGGGGTGAGTAAATATTCAGCTTGTTTAAGTATTGTTGGGTAGTTTTATGATTTTTCATCAGTTCTACATGTTTTTTCTTTTTTGCTCCTCCAGGAGGACTTGTGTTGTTTGCAGTCCTCAGCATTATCATGGATATTTTCAAGATAGCCAGCTATGTGGGATACCTCCACTGTGATTCTGCTGTCAAAGTTGCATTTCCTGTGGTGCAAATAGTTTTCATATTTGTGCAGGTAGAAATGAAAAAAAAGCTCCTTACTACATCTAATCTGGTCTTGATGGTTGCAAAATAATTATTGTAATAACTCTAAAATCAATTTGTAGACATACTTCTTGTGGGTCCATGCCAAAGACTGCGTGCAGCTACAAAAGAACACTTCTTGGTAGGTAATTAAGATATTTCCTACCCCTTTCTTCATCACTGTACTTCCAGGTGGTATCTATTTCGATACAGGGAAAATAACCTAGTTACTGTAAAATCTGTTGCCCAAGAAGCTGTGAAAAATATCAGAGTAACTTTATACTGGAATGAACCAGTTCATATTTAAGATTTAGATTTGAAACTCTGTCCTTTAAAAAGAATTTCCATGCCGATTAATCTGGATTTAGCTTGAAACTATAACAATAACCTGAAACATTAAACTCATAGGTATTATCTGTTATGTTCTATGTTGCCCTATCTAATCCTTGTTTTATTTTACCTTCCTTTGATCCCTCAATTTTAGCTGTGGGCTGATGCTCACCCTCTCCACAAATCTGGTTTTGTGGATGACTGCAGTTGCTGAGGAGTCTGTTCACCAAACGTTAGTTCCCACCAATCTGAGCAACATCACTAAACTCACTGGGCGAAGCTTGTACATCAATAGAGGTAATTAAAGCTGTTTTTTTAAAAAATTTTTAATTGTACTAGATAAAAGAGTTGGTATGAAACCACAACATAATTCTTTTGTTTCATGTTTTACAGCAAGTTATGGAGACCATGACTGTAAGTGCAGCCACTCTTCATGTAGCATCTTCAAGGATGCCTACTACTACTTGTACCCTTTCAATATCGAGTACAGTCTCTTTTCCTCTGCTATGGCCTACATCATGTGGAAAAACGTGGGTCGATTAGTAAGCGAACATGGCCATGACAAAATCAAATTTCATCTTAAAGGCATATATATTGGTCCTATTTTTGGAATCCTGTTAGTGATCGCAGGGCTGGCGACCTTCATTGCATATGAGATGGAAATGAAAAATGAAGAACCAAAAACCAAACAAAAAGCATTGATGATGCACTTTGTCATGAATATAGTCATAGTGAGCCTCATGTCAGTTGTGACTGTGATCGGCATGGCGATTTACAGGGTTGATTACCGCGAACACGTGTCAGAGAAAAGCCCCACACGCAACCTGGATGTGGGGTTGCTGGTCGGAGCCTCACTGGGACAGTTCGTCATTAGCTATTTCAGTATCATAGCCATGATTTCAACAGGAGTCAAAGGCCACCTGAATGGGCTCAATCTGTCCTTTGCCATAATTATGGTGATCCAGCTTGGCCTGCAGAACTTTTTCATCATTGAAGGTCTGCATCGGGAGCCTTTTCATGAAGTGAAGGAACCATCTGTGATTGTAAATCCTTATGTGGTGGAGCACAGCAATGACCTGAACAACCACGAAGGCTCAAACACGAACACAAAGAGAAGCCCTGATATCCCAGAAGATAACCTGCACGGTGACACGATACAATACAAATACAAACTGTTGTGGAAGCGACGAGTGTTGAAGGAGGTCTGCGTGTTTTTGCTGATGGGAAACATCATTGTGAGTACCTCTGTCTCTCTCTGCCTTAAATGTGCTTTTTTTAAAATTCACTAAATATTAAGGCTCTCTTATTTTTTTTTTCTTTTACAGCTGTGGATCATGCCTGCATTCGGTGCTCGCCCTCAGTTTGACCACACCACTGAAACTGAATTCTACAAATTCAACATATGGGCTCCTGTTGTAAACGTGGGACTTCCTTTTGGCATCTTTTACCGAATGCATTCAGTTGCCAACCTTTTTGAGGTGTTTCTGACATCATAACATGGAAGCGTGCAACTCGTAAAGCTGACTGGGTGGACACTTAAACCATATATAACCTGTGTTTTGTTCCGATGATTTTTCTTTACAAATTTCGGTCAAAACTAACTAATGAATACAGCCACTAAGATGTATCTGATTAGTTTTTTTAATGTAAAATTGCACATGTATTTATAATGTTTTCAGAACTGTTTTTGTTTCTGATCTTGTATGACTTGATTTACACTTCAGGCATGTATGCACAAAATAAACGCATGCACAAAAAGAAACAAGCAAAAAAAAGAGTTGTTGCTGTTATTATTATTTTTAATTCAAGTTTAATGGCACCAGGTGCAGCAGCAGCGGAACTAAAACAAAATTAGAGTTTATTTTAAAACCCAATAAAAGGATATACCACTAGTTTAAAAGACAATTTAAAAGTTAAAGTTATTATTATTTCAGTTTCTCATTTATTTTTTCCCCTGTATTTATTGTAAACTAAATAGTATTGGCTTTTAAATTTAACATTAAATTATTTTTTTCTCATTGTACTCACCAAACCATTAGTATTATATATATATAATTATGATATATAATAATATTATAATAATTAAAATATTAAAAGATCAATAAGCTGATAATCATAAGCAGCCAACATTATAGTGGTGTATAGCAAGATGGGACCTTGGTAGAAATGCCACCTTCGACCTCTGGTATCTTTTGATATTAACACTGCTGTTTTGTGTTTATTGTTTATTTTATCATTTGATAAGTTTTTCTAATTCTGTCTGTTAACACAACCTAACATAATACTAAAAAAAGCCTATAAAAATTATTATTATTTCAGATCGAAATCGCCGCTGAAAGCAGTGCAGACCTTACAATAAACGTGACCGAGTTCCCACTAGTCAGATCTGCTCTTCCCACGCAGTCTTTTCCTGCATAGCTTAAGAAGAAAAAGAAAAAAGAATGAAAAAAATGGTAATCATCCCCCAACCACCACACACAAAAAAGAAAAGAATCGGTCAGAAATTTACACATTTCTAACTTTACTAACAATTTAAATTGTACCTTTAAATACAGAAATTTTTATGTCGAATCACTGGCTGCATTAGTTTTGGTGGTTTTACGCCATTCTGTTTGAAGACTAATGTTATAGATGCCATAATAAATGAATAAATACATCCCAGCGTTACCTTTGTACTGGCCCAATGACTGTTAATGGCGTTATGATGAGTCACCTGCTCCGACACGCGCCGGTGTTGTAGTGTAATGACCAATTAGCTTTCGCCTCTCGAGTTCCTTGCCCTTACTGCCCTTTTTAAAAATTACAAAACAAATAAGTTAAAACGCAACAAAGAAAACGCTTTCCCAGAGTCCGTACAGCAGGTAGGCTACTTATTAATACAGCAAGCTTAAAACATAAACGGATAATCTACGTATTTGGGAGTGGTGTGCTTACCTTTGAGTCTGGCAAATTCAAAGCCACAGCTCCGTGGGGTCCTTAGCACACGGGTTTGTTTACTACACGTCACCAGGAAGTACAGCTTTCTGGTGCCAAAATGCAGAGACAGGTGATCGAGCTTAAATTTGAGTTTTATTAGTATTTAGAAACGATTATTTTTTGAAATAGGCGTTTTAGACTGTTTAATATTTATGAAATAAAAGTAAAGCGCCGTAGCAGGTACTTCTCTTGGTGTGTTTAACTTTCTTCTGGTTTCAGGACACTCAGGATGCCCCTCTTTTTGGAGAAGAGGATGAGAATAACCAGACAGAAACGTCCAAAATGAGGTAAGATGTTCCACTTAATGTGTTTATAGCCAAAACCCCCGAAAACACGAAGACTAAATTCATCATTTGGGGGTTTCAGACATCCTCTGGCGTCTTTTTTCCATCTCTTCTTCCGAACAAGTGCCATCTTGGTTTATCTCTTCTGTGACATTCTCAGCGGTCGTTTTGTTGTCTGTATGGTCACCATCATACTTCTGCTATCATGTGACTTCTGGACTGTCAAGGTGGGTGACGTTTCACCACAGGGCTAAATGCAGTTATATAAGTAGCTGTCACCATCATTTTCACAAGGCTATAGTATCACTGCATTGAGAATTTTTTTTTTTTTTTAACTTAGTAATTTTTTCTAATAAATGACAAAATGCATCTGGAAAAGATTGTGACACCTTACCTTGTGGGTTTTAGAATGTATCTGGCAGATTGTTGGTGGGTCTTCGATGGTGGAATCAAGTGGATGAAAATGGGAAGAGCCACTGGGTGTTTGAGTCAAAGAAGGCAAGTAGGAGCTAATCAGCTTTGAAACTTCTAAGGAGCTTGGAAAGAAAAGCATCTGGACTTCTTTAAGTTTCTTGAAGATGTTTCACCTCTCATCCAAGAAGCTTCTTCAGTTCTAAGAGCAATTGGTGGAGAGTCACAGATTTTTAAGCCCCATTAAAATCTGTGACTCTCCACCGAAGCCGAAGAAGCATCTTGGATGAGAGGTGAAACGTCTTAAAGAAACTTAAAGAAGTCCAGATGCTTTTCTTTCCAAGCTCCCTAGACTACGATGATCTGGATGACTGAGAACCTTCACAGACATCAGGTATGATGTCTGTGAAGGTTAAACCACCAGCTTATAGATGGAAAGATAGAAAAACAAGGGAAAATATATATATACACAGCCACAATATACAGTCACCTGAAAAAAGACAGTTTCCACACTCTTACTGCTTCCATTGGAATTAAAAGAAAACAAAACATCTAAGTGCTTTAAATCAAATGTACTTGATTAATTGATCATCAGCAAGTGTGAGAACCTCTAAAATAGCAGATGTTTTGGTAGTTTGCTGATCTGTTGATTTCAGTATGTGGCCATGCCAGCAAATTCACTCCAAGGTCAGATCGTCTAGTGCGATCCGACCTTGCGATATGCAACCTAGTTGATACATCTTAGACTCTACAGGCCTCAGTTAGCATGTTAAATGTTAAAGCTGATGACAGGCCAATTACAGAAATATTGTATGGCTTATTTGGAAGGTTTTGTAAGAGAAAGCCTCTCTCTCTGGTATCTTAGCTTTCAGAAGTCTGAAGTCATCTAAACAAACCACAAGTCTTTAGGAATAATGTTCTCTGGACATATTTAAAGAAAACCAAACTCAACATGTCACCACAAATACCTCATACTGACAAAACCTGTGCACCTTGCAGTCAGTGAGTCAACTGTGAACTCCTCTGGATGCCAAAGTATTCTAGAGTCAAATGTGAGCTCATCTATCCAACATCTAAAGCTTGGCTGAAACTGGTCCATACGTCAGGACAATGATCCTAAACACAACAGCAGATCTGCACCAGACAAAGAAAAGACTCAGAGCTTGAAATCCTCAATGAATTGAAGCAAATGGTGCAAAGAAGAGTCCAATACAATGATCACTTGAAGTTCTTTAACTTACTGCTGCTAAAATTGGTTCTACACACCACTGAATCATGGGGTGTACAGGATAGGACAGAGTTATGTGACAACTTCCTTTTTCATTTGACTGTATGCTAATATAACAGGTAGTGAACATTATTGATGTTATGTGGCTGGATGACTTTGTTGGACAATTGAGATCAAGTGTGTTAGTATGTCCTTAATAAAAATCTTATGTACTTTTCTTAACAGACAGACAGCAAAAACACAACGTCCAGTGCAGAATCACGGGTGTTCTGGCTCGGCCTTCTTGTGTGCCCCATTTTCTGGATCCTGTTTGTGTTCAGCACTGTCTTGTCCTTTAATATTAAATGGCTGGTCAGTTTAGAGTTTCAGTGTGTAAGACACATTTCTGACAACTTAAATAGCTGCTGATTATTGGCTGACGTCTACTTCTTGGTTCCTCCAGGTTGTGGTAATAATGGGCTTGGTTTTACAATGGGCAAACCTGTATGGTTATGTCAGGTGCAAGGTGGGTGGAAAGTCTAACCTGAGAAACATGGCAAAGAACTATCTCGGTGTCCAGATTCTTAAACGGGTATGTGAATCATCATACATTAACCCTTCTTTTCTGTAGTTTGTCTAATGAACTTTTACATTAATATTTTCCTTTTTTTTTTTTAAAATCAAAGGCAATGAAGCAACCAGAAAGTCTTTGAAGTCAGCTACTGGATGGGCCTGTTTGTATTTACTTGTTTCTTACAAAAAAAGGTGTTTGGTCTTCTTTCACAGCACATGGGTGATTTAAATTTCAATAAATCACCCATGTGCTGTGGTGTTCAGGATAATGTTCAGGATTTTAGAAGAGGATTTGGATAAAGAAATCATTCCTTTTAGCTTGAGGGTGTGCCACTTTGTAGCCTTTGACAACTCAGGCATTTTTGTAGCCTCATGGAAAAATACATTTTACTGTGCATTATTGGGAAAATGTATGTAATTACCTGTTACCTACCTTTTTTATGAAGTTTGATATCATATTACGGGTATTGTAAAGACAAAGTGTAATTTTTAAAGTTAAAAATAATTTAGAATAATTGCAGTTTAGCTGTAATTTTATACAAAAGTTGGTCATTTTTGTTAAGGTATGTCTATGGGAAATTATATGTTATAGTAAATAAGAAAATAAAGGTTTACTGTCATTTTCAGCTTGAAATTTGAATCTTACCATTGCGGTAGTCCAAATATATTTTTGAGGCCATGAAGTATTTTAATGTCTTAGGAAATATTCAAAGTGTCTATATTCTCTCAAAACACTCTTGTATGTGTCAGCATATGAGATTTCGTCACGTGACCCAGCAGATTTCATAGAGCCAGGGACTCTTATCTTGTGGTGTTTTCCACCAATAAGAATGTTAAAACTATGAAATAGGGTGTACCAGCTGCTCATTAGCACAAAGAAAAGCAACAGTAACTCAAATAACCACTTGTTACCACCAGGGTATACAGAAGACCAGCCAGAAGTCCAAACCAAGTGCCACTGCTGTCAGCTAAGAGGAGGAAACTGTGGCTACAATTTTCATGCAAATTGAACAATAGATGATCTAATAGACTGATAAGTCTCAATTTCTGCTGCAACACTCCGATAGTAGGTTAGAATATGGCATAAACAACATGAAAGTTTGGATTCATCTTGCCTCCTGTCAATTGTTCAGGCTGCTGGTGGCAGCGTAATAGTATACAGGATCATTTCTTGGCACACTTTGGGTCTCTTAGGACCCACTGTCACAAAGCTGAAATGATCTCAAACTGGTTTCCTGAACATTACAAAGAGTTCACTGTACTCAAATGGCCCGCACAGTCACCTGATCGCAATCTCAATAGGGCATCTTTGGAACGTGCTGGAAGGAGAGATTTTCATCATTGAAGTGAAACCGACAAATCTCCAGCCAGCGTGTAATGCTATCATGTCAATGTGGAGCAGAAACTCTGAAGATTGTTTCCAGCACCGTGTTGAATATATTCCATGAATAAGGCAGTTCTGGCAAAAGAAACCTCAACCCAGTACTTGAAAGCTGTACCTAATAATGTGCCTGATGACTGTATATCGTTCCAAATTCTAAATATGAACATCCTAACAATTTAGTAGTGTTGTGGAGATAAACAGAAGTCTAGCTACTAGTTAATCTTGTAAAAAAATATGTCAGAGAGGAAAATCGATCAATAATGTAGTCACCAGACTGCAGGTGAATCCTTCAGCCACTTGGTGGCAACAAAGGAACACTTGGGTTTAGCAGATCTGGTAAATGTGTGGATATAATCACAATAAAGAAACCCTAAAAATGATTTTTAGGTAATGGTGAAAGTTACATTTCTTTATTTCTCTTATTTTTAGAAGTATGCAATAACATCTTTTTTGCTAAACACCCAAAGACAAAGTACAGCTACACATTTGCACACATCTGTAGGCATCTGTAATTGGCATATCATAGTGACGGTGTGGTTTAACTAATCTAATACATACATGCAGAGGTTTTTATCAGTCATTGCAGCTGAAATGTACCCTAAAATGTAGCTTCAAATAAATGTAGTTTGGTGTTAAGAGCAGCTCTTAATGCACATCAGTTATACCAGAAATCGAAATGGTTAACTTCACATTTATAATTTAACATTATTAAAGTCATAATAACAAGGTATCCAAGGCCACCAATGAAATAGATCCAGAAAAAAGTCTTGTCCAACATGTCGGCAAACTTGTGTTGTCTCTCCTTTTCTGCCTCGTTGGTCTCATGAGTTTCCAAGTATTTGGACACTTTTCTGAGTATTTGACTGTTCTCTGAGCCATTCAGGTGGATGGTGCTAATATCAGCTTTAGTTTCTGAAAGGATTGAAGTCACAGTTAGAGTAGGGTATGCCATTTTTACTCAAAAAAAAAAAATATCAAGCCTCAGTAAACATCAAGACACCTCATAAATAGTAACAATTAAAAGTTTCAATATTTGCAGGATTTGCTCAACAGTCAAGTCTTCCTTACCCTCATCCTCATTCTGTTCCTTTTTTTCTGTGATTTTGGGGGCTGATCCTTTGGACCAACAGCAGAAAACCAGTTGGCCTTCTAGGGATAGCCTAGTAGTTAGCATGGACACCAGCATGCTCAACACCAAGAAGATCAGGCAAATACAAAAGTGGGGTCCTGCAGCACAAACAAATTAGTCAGGTTGGTTATTTAAGACCCAGTGTGAAGCCATGTATATGGTTTGTTTGTGCACAAGTTTCTCCTTGTAACATGACTCACGGATTATTGGACTGCATTCACTGTCTCCAGGGAGCTGGCTATTTAGGATATTGATAAACAGGGTGAAGCTGAGCACCAGGGTGACCTTAAAAGCATTTCGTCCTCCACCTCGCAGTGGCAGGGCAAAGCTGACCATATCAACAAAGATGATCAAAAAACTGGGCAGCATCAGTGTTAAGAAAGGGTTGGTAGGTTTGAGTTTTAGTTCCACCTTAGGAGTATAACAGAAAACATAGCAGAATGAAATAAAGTAAGTGACTTTTCATTTTTGAAAGAACCTTTGTTACACTTGACACTTTTTTTCCACCTATGTATATAGATGTTAGCCAGTGTTCAATGTAAAGATGAAAAGGACACTATCTAAGGCTGCAGCAGTTAATAAGATAATAAGTCCTTTCCTAGTTCATCCTAGCTGTTAAAAAATGGTTGAGTCATCATCATATGTGACAAGAGGACCACCAAATCCCCCCATCAAAGAAGCTGGGACCATGTACAGTCAGGTTTATTCATTTTTGGACAGTGACACAATTTTTCAGTTTTGTGTATAAAAATGAACGTAACCCTTAAACAGTTGCTGCAGTACCCTTAATTACAAATGGCAGGCCTGGGTGAACTTACCTGGATGTAGTTGCGGTCATCTCGTTTTTTCTGAAGGTTTGCATTCACAGTTTGCCAGTCTCCATGACTATTATCAACCAGCATCAGGTCACCAAACTTAAGTGTTGTACCACATCCTGAATAAAATTAAGTCTGCTTTGAGATTGTTTATTTTAAAATAAAGTAATAAAGATGATTTCTTTTCAGTAGTCAAGGGAATTTTTGGCAATATTGTCACAAAAGTAAGACACAAGTTAAAAGCAGTAAAACTGGTAGCAAAGACCTGCAGTGAATTAATTTATATTGTATTACCTTGAAGAACTGCAGTTACCCTGCTTTTTTCATGTTATACTTTTATGATCGTTGAATGGGTGATGTTGTTATGAGGTGTTATGAGATTATTGTACTGTTAAAATTATTACAGTTCCATTCAAATGGTAATGCATTCATTTTACATTTCAACTCATACAAATAGCCAAAAAAGTACGCGAAAACGAGACATTGTAAAACACATCTCAGAAATGATCACATATGTAGTATATTAGTGAATTGCTGAGCTTACTGTCAGTGCCCCAGGCTTGTACTGCAACAGGACACACATCATAAGCGAAGGGATAGTTGAACAGGTTAACTTCACAGTTCACCTCTGCATTTATGATCAAGTTGTCCTTCACTGTGCCGTTACTGTACACTAGCACATTAGCAGAGGCGTGGTTCAGAGTTGATGTTATTCTACACAGAAGAGATAAGTGATGTCTCAGAAGAATTTTAGCCATTGTTTGAACTGACTTTGTGATGGCTGTTGGATGAAACTACTTACGCGTTTGTTACAATGAGCTCTGGAGTCCAGATTTCATCGACTGGCAGAATTACTTCATCAAACTTGTACACCGATGTGTCCCACGCCAACTCAGGATCTTCCCATTCCTGTGTTTTCAAATCAAAATGTATTTTTTCAAAATAATGTTTTTGGGTTTTTTGGGGTTTTTTTAAAACTTTTTTAAAAAGTATTTTGAAGCTTACGATTGAGGCTTGCAGAAGAATTATTAGGCGGAGGCGCTTTGTGTCCTGTTGAAAACATAAGAAATTAGGGAACAAAACTGTCATACAGAGGAGAATTTAAGTCACAGAAGAGATCTAAATGGAGAAATGAAAATATATTCTAAATTAGCTCCACTACAAAAAAGACAATACTTACAACTTCCAGAGTCTGGTACTCTAACATTGGCACTCGGACTTCTTGAGTGCAGCTATCGTTCTGTGGCTGCGATAACAATTTTTTATCTATCAACACGTTACTCAGACATCGGCGACTTGTGCAGTTGGATGAGTGCACATGTTCTAAAATTGGAGATAAGTTTGAACATAAGTTTGAATACTTTTTGCAACACTTTTTCACTTTTCTGCTCCTCTTACAATATGTTTTGTAGGATAAGCTTTGACAAAAGTAAGGTGCACTTACCTACAGTTATTACACTCAATAGGAACATAGTCTTCACTATATTGTGGGAAAGAAATTCCAGCATTTCTGTAGTCTCTAAACCGGACTTTATACCCAACTAAAAACTACAAATTTACCGACCAGTTGCATACAACTATTTACCATAACTGTCCTATCGTCCTTGTTTAGGTTCAGCCCGACATGTCACTTATATAACCCAACTGTGTCGTGTAACCTCTTAGAGTGGGCACGCTTCAAGACACTGACGCACAATAGCCTTTAGGGACACAATAACATGGTTATTTACAGAGGGTTCAGTGTGTTCGTGAGTGAGCCTGTGTAAACAGAGAGCGCATTTATTTCCAGTGTATTTTTACCTACCAACAGATACAGGTAGCTCCAGCTGCTTTTTGTCATTAGAGCTATGCTAATCTGCCTCACAATGGGCTGTGTATGTCATACACAAGAATGAACTGAAGCAACCAGTAATACAGACAGTAATGCTGAATGAGGCTGGTCTGCCAGCCATAGATGCAGAACAAAGATCTGAGACATCTGTGGTTTAAGTTAAGTTGAAAAAAGGCGTGATCATTGATCAAACACCCAGTTTCGACAGCTGCATGATGAATTCACTCAGAAGCTTATTACTTTACATAATCCTCAGTTGAAATTCTGTATTGAGCTGGTACAATACATATTTTTTCATATGTAAAGACATATTGTTGTTGTACCCTATAGGCATTATATAAGTATAATTATGGATTATTAACAATGCGAAAAACAGATCTCTCTGTCTTTCAAACTGCTGTGCCTCTGCGTGTTGATTTTAATTAAGGCCATCATTAAATTTCAAATTATACAACATATTATGTCATATTATGTCAATGAAAATTTAAATTCAAAATATGGATATAGATTACATAATTGTAATATAAAGAAAATAGTTATAATTGTTCCAATAAACTAGATTTTCTAAAAAAAAAAAAAATACGGCCTCAGTAATATTTTATGTGCTGGAAAGAATGCACTACTGTAAATTTAACTCCTTGCATGCTTGACACATGATTTCACAGTATCTCTTAAATTAAACCGCTTCTTACCTCTTTTTCCAGTTCAAAACACCATCTTCTTTTTTAATCAAAGTTTTCTCTTATAAACTCTTTGGATCTTCTTTTATCTGATTGTTTCCTTACCACTTGTTCGTGGTGGCTCACTACAGCATCACTCCTAATGCATAGCAGCAGAATGAGTTCCCTTTCAGTCACAGACACATAGTCTACATGTTTTCTAATAGTCTTGAAAATAAAGTGAATTAATCTTTCCCCATCACTTGCATGGCCCTTTAATTCACTTAATTAACCTAATGTTAATTCAGGTATCTCATAATGTGCAGCCTTGCAGACAAATACATTGAATTATGTATTCAATATTGAATATACTGAATCATACTTGTTATTAATCTCGGACTCTCTTCCACAGCATGTCTTTTATCCAGTCTTCCTTCTCTCACACCACCCGGTCGTGGCAGATGGCTGCCCCTCCCTGAGCCTGGTTCTGCTGGAGGTTTCTTCCTGTCTTCCTTCCTACTGTTGCTGTGTGATTGCTCACTTTTCTCTGTATCATTGTAG
>VUQG01001406.1:7073-21717 GCA_015106755.1 Etia nguti | reverse complement strand
CCCCCTGTGTAAATCACGGACAAATTGGCAGGATCAGCCTGATATTATTTGTATCCCACTGTAACTTCCCTGTATAAAGACCTTACATCTCAAAAATTTCAGGAGTAGTTAGTCATTATAAGAAGTGTTTGCAAACTAAAAATCAACAATGTGGGATACTGTTTGTCCGTGATTTGGACAGCCCAGCGTGTGCTCCCGACGCAGGGGAAACAAATTCTGTCGGGGATACCTACTTTGGCACAACCTGCATGACGTGAGCATCTGCAGAGAATCATCACCATCACCATCAAGCTCCTCACCTGGTAAACAGGTGACATCAAGACAGCGCGCCCTGTCGTAAAACCTTAAACGAACATAATCCGCGTCACTGCAAGAACTAAAACGTGGACTTGTTGTCTAGAAGCATCTTCACGTACTCATTTTAGCCGTTTAGCGTAACTCAGTGCTTTTTATTTACTAGTGCCCTTGCGCCCTCTGCTGCTTACACGGACGCATTACCGCAATTTTCGTACGTAGATTCACAGAAAGTGGAATATTCAGTTTTTGTCCTTTTTTGTACAGACTGAGAAACGAGGTTTAACAATTTTAAAACAGCAAAAAATAAAAACCGTAAGTTGTTTGAATTATTTTTGCGCATGCTCAGTACTACTTGTTTGTTATGGAGGTGGGGCTAACAATGCGCGGTCCTGTAGGAATCAATGGAGGAGACGGCCGTTTGTCTATAATGGCGCATTTAAGACACCCCTGGTGCTGTTAGCCTGTTCGCGGGTGGAAACCGCGGGCCTGAAGCCGACCGAGAGGCCGCTTCGATCTGTGCCCGTTCACGGTGACTGCAGCCCGGCTGGCAGCGTCAACATGGCGCACTGGAGCACCTTCGAAAAGGAGAGTGAGAGGGAGACGAGGCGGCTAATCAGGTGTCTCAGCGGGATCGAGGATGAGGAGGACCAGAACTTCCAGTTGGCGCTCAGATTCGCCTGGTCCAACTTTAAGTGAGTTTTTCCGGGTGTGTGAGGGAGCAGGCTGCTGCACGCAGCGTGCTAACATCCACTTCGTGTCTCCTCAGGTTTCATCGATATCTGGACGCGGACAGCCACAAAGTGCAGCGCAGTGTCAGTGGGTGAGTGACTCCTTCAAATCAGTGAAGTCTGAGCAAACTAAACATCACATGTAGACAAACCTTTAAAGGCGACTTCAGGATTTTCCACATAAAAACCTTGAAGAGGAAGAATGTATGTTCTCCTTCAGGGCTCTGCTTGTCCTCCTGTCCCAGCATCCTCCTCTGTCACTACACTCCTCTGCATGTCTTCCTTCGCTCGATCCGCGAACAACCTCTGAGCTCTTCCTGTTCTCCTCTTGCCTGGCAGCTCCATCGTCATCCTCCGCTCTTCGTCTTCTGCTAACGTTATGGTATAGTGACAGTCTGCTGTGTTTTCCAGAATCTACGAGAAGCTTGTGGTGCACTCGGACCTACAGAAAGCAGAAAGCTGGATGAGACTGACTGACGAATTCCTGAACTCACCTTTACCGAACACAGAAGGGAAAAAGGTAGCGCACAGCTGTTTTCTGCTGTATCAGAGACGGACACGCGATCTGTGTTCATGTGCAACACCAGTCAGTGTTGGCACGCTGTGTCATATTCTAGCATAAAACTTGTGAACGAGAGTCAGAGGGGATTTTGGAAGGATGACGGTAATAAATGTAAACTTGCAAACAATCACATTAGTCTTTTCAAGTCAAGTCAAGTGGCTTTATTGTCATTCCCACCATTTGCAGTGGTACAGTACACAGTGAAGCGAGACAGCGTTCCTCCAAGACCATGGTGCTACATATAACAGACAATCAACACAGGACTACATAAAGTGTGAACCAAAAACCAAAACAAAGACAGAACAATACAGTCACAGCAGTGCAACAGAAAAGTGCACAGTAATAAAGTCTAATAAAGTATTTCTCCGTGCATAAGTGTGCGTTTGTTTTCTGACATGACGGAGCCCTAATGGCTCGGTATCACATGTTACACACAAACGTTGAAACGGGACTGCGATGACGGGAGAATATCTCAGTGAAACGTGATCTGTGTTTCCTCAGACTGATGCACACTACAGCATACTGTCACTGCTGCTCTGCCTGTCGGGATCCCCCTCAAACACAGACTTCACAGAGAGACCCAGACTGAAGGAGGCCGGTGAGAACCGCACTGTTCCCTTTATCTGTGACCGACGTGTCAACACGTTCTGAAGTCATTAATTCTGCTTTTCTCAGGTTGGAGTAAAAAACACAAACTGAGCAAACAGAAGGTTTTCACAATTCTTCCAAAGCAGTTTTTTTCTCTCATTAAAACTAGAACTTTTTAAACCAAAGCTTTGTTTTAGTGAATCCCACATTACAGATGCTAGAATAACTCTGACACTAGGATCAGATGAACAGATTCCAGTGAAGTCGTCACAGTCGCCTCCATGTTTCTGTTTCAGAGTCACAACGAAAGCTTTAGCAGCAGGAAATCTGCCCACCGTGTTTTACTGCACAACATCAGTGCAGTTATTATAAGTTCACAAAGTTCAAAGCCCAGAAAGTTCAAAAATGACTCGTTTCCAGATAACCTTAGCACAGCTCGCTCAGTTGAAGGCTAAAAATCACACAGTTTATGTTAATCTGTCCGTCTTATGTCTGCAGAACCAGAGGACAAGTTTGACTGGGCTAAATATCTGATGGAGGGCGAGGACGCAGACATGGGGCCGTACCCAGACACACCTGTGAGTCCACCTTTATGAATGCAGAGCTGTTTCTGATTCTCTGAGCAAAAACCCAACAACCCTGAGCTTTTAGATTATTATAGAAAATAAAAACTGTTCTAAAAGGTTTGTTCTGCAACATGAGCCCCACACCACAGTCACATGACTTTAACATCATCACTAACCTGTGTTCACAAGCAAAAAAGCAAAACTCCCACAAGTACAAACCCAGAAAAGCTCCAACAAAGTCAGACGCTGAGTAAAACATAAAGTCACATTTTCTTCTCTGTAGAACAGAAAAAGCTGTTTTGAATCAAACGTGAGCTTATGTTGAATCTGATGGCAGCGTCACGTCTGTAAAGTAGCATAGGTTCATGTTTCCTCTCTGACATCAGTCTGTGATGGTCTGTGAGCCGAGGACAGCAGCTGTTCTGGTCTGAGGTAGGATTCCAGCTGCTCGGCAGTCCCGGCTCTGCTTCGTCCTGTTGTTGCTTTCACAACGCTCCAGATGTTGTCGGCCGGTCAGAGGTCTGGACTGCAAGCGGACCAGACTCTTGTCCTCTGAAGCCATGATGATGATCTGAGATCAGTTTCCTCTTTGCCTTTGTCCATTTTAACCTTCTAAGACCCAAACTCTTTCATGGCATGCATTTTTAATTTCTCTTTGCTATTTGGGCTGACTGGGACCTGATGAATCTAAAAACAAAGAATCATCTGATTTTTTTTGTATTTTATTTTACTTTTTTACCTGATTTTTGTTCCTGAGAAAAATGAGAGCCACATATGAGGACATTCATTTTAAATTTCGATAGAACAGTGGCAGTATAATGTCCTCTTAAGTGGATATCAGGCCCTTGTAGAGCAAAATTTAGTATTTTGGTCTATAGGCAACCAAAAATGTGATGTCCACATATGTGGACGCTGGGTCCGTTTCTCCATCGTAGTCACACGTGGCTTCGTCTCAGCGTGACGGGGCTGTAACCTGCACGTGTGGACGGCACGCTGAGCTGCTCGCAGACACTGGTTTCTGGAAGTGTTCCTGAGCTGTGCACTGATTTATCACAGAGCGGTGTTTGTAATGCAGCGCTGCTGAAGGTCACAGTTATGAGCCTGCGCACAGAGATTCCTCCAGATCCTCTGAGTATGCTGATGATGTCATGTTGTGTACATGATGAGATGTTCACAGTGAGGACCGTGATTCTGAAGCAGGTTGGTGAACCTCTGAGAAGCTCCACCTCTCTGAGATTATCTTTTTCCACCCGGTCATGTGACTGACCTGCTGCCAGCTCACCTTTGACCTTCTCTTTAGCACCGCTGACTTTGACACACTTTTGTTGCTCCGTCCCAACTTTTAGGATGAGTCGCTGCCGCCAAATTCCACATGAGCTCAGATTTGTCATGAAGCAGTAAAATGTCTCAATTTGAGTGTTTACTGTGTTTTCTGTGCTCTATTGTGGATAAAATATGAGTTTATGGGATTTGCAGATCATTGCATTCTGCTTTTATATGTTCTGCTGTGCTGGCTTGTATGGACCTGGTTTTGTATTGTATTGAGCACAGTACCTACAGGTGTATTACAAGTAAGCTGTGCCCATCAGTGTTTCCTGTTTCATAGGAGTGGTCTGAGGAGGAGAGCGAGGATGATGACAATCAGCAGCCAATCAGCAGGGAGGACTCTGGGATCCAGCTGGACAGGACGCCTCAGGAGGACCAGGACAACGCCAACAAGACCGTTCCAGTCACGTGGACAGGTGCGAAGTAGTCACACAGTAAAAGGTGCAGGTCTTTATAACGTTTTCACCACATGAGAGGCAGGAGTGTCTGGTTTGTTTCCTGTTCAGTCACAAAAGCTGAACAGAAAATGTTGATGTCACTACCCAGAATGCCCTGCAGTGTAAACGACTTGGACATGGAGGGTGTTTTAATGTCACACTGAACCTTTTTCCCGTGTTTCCTCTCAGTGGGGGAGCCTGACGCTCGGGCCTGGCTGGAGCAGCACCTGGTGACCCCGTACTGGGCGCCGCACGCACCTCGTTTTCCTCACAGCCTGCATCTGCACTCCAACCTCCTCAATGTTTGGTGAGCTCGTCCTCACTGATAGTTAAAAATTAATCTACAGTGTCCTACCTGTGGGGAGAATATTTGGACATGGAAGCCTCCTGAACGCCTCCTCGGTGAGGGGAGGACGCCCGGGCCGGACTCCGGACACGCTGGAGAGATCCGGCCTTGGCGCCCCCACCCCCCACCCCTCCCCGGAGGAGCTGGAGGAAGAGGAAGCTGGGAGAGGGAGGTCTGGGTGCAGTTGGGGGAGGAGCTGTAGTTTGAAATGAGAGTATTTGGTGCTGATGCTGCGTTTGTCCCCTCAGGGATCAGCACCTGTATAACACGGACCCGCTGTACCTGCCAGAAGAGAAGGCCTTTGTCACAGAGACGCAAGTAATTCGAGAAACGCTGTGGTAAGAGATGACGAGGCTCACCTGGTCGCCACATCCCGGGATCAGGTTGGTGTTGGGGGGGCAGGGGGGTTCAGGGTCCTGCTGACTGTGTGAGTTTGTTCCTGCAGGCTTCTCTCTGGGGTCAAGAAACACTTCATATTCCAGCAACACGACGGAAAGGTGTCAGTCAGAAGTAACGTGGTGGTGACTCATCTGACCAGCGTGAGTTCACATCTGACAGACGTCACTGAGCACGTGCAATGTGGGCTGTAGTGAAACGTGTTTTTCTCCTCTGTGCTGCAGAACTGCCTGCGCTCTGTGCTCGAGCACATCGCCGTCTACGGTCAGGCCGTGTTCAGGCTGCAGAGGTTCATCGACGAGGTGACGGGCCACAGCTCGGAGCCGGGCCCGCCAGGCACCGCGTCCTCCTACGGCTCTAAGAAGGCCTCCGAGCCTCCCTTCAGGACCTACCAGGCCTTCGTGTGGGCACTCAACAAGTACTTCACGAGCTTCAAGGAGGAGCTTACCACGATCGAGAGGGAGCTCATATGCAACGGCAAGTCCAAGTTTGTTTAGGGATCACTGAGGCTTCCTTTTTTCATGCCGGGTTTGTGGTTCTGTCATCCTGAGCCCGGCCGCCTTTGTTTGATTCCCGATCTGCGTCGTGTCTGTTTGCAGATGAGACGGTGACTCTGTCTGCAGTGCTGGAGCGTCTCAGCCCTCACCTGGCTCAGATCAAAGTGCTGCACAGGGTCTTCTGCACAGGTGTCGCCGAGGTGCCGCCCGCCACCCCCAACGTCGTGCGGGCGTCTCACCTGCTCAACACGCTCTACAAGGCCATCATCGAGTATGACAGTGTCGGCGAGGCGTCGGAGCAGGCGGTGAGCGCTTGTCGCGGGAAACTGTGACACGGGGGCGATTTAGTGGAAGGAAACAAACGCGTCTGCTCTCTCTGTGTCCGCCAGGTGGCGCTGTTGTTCTCCCTGTGGACGGAGACGGTCCGGCCGTATTTGGAGATCGTGGACGAGTGGATCGTTCACGGCCATCTGTTTGACCCTGCCAGGGAATTCATCATCCAGAGGTGCGCTGCAGAAATTTTATGTGTGTGTGGGATGTGACGTCGGCAGCTTTTTGTTGGCTGAGTTTCTTCCTCCCGCTGCAGGAACAAAGACGTGCCCGTGAATCATCGGGACTTCTGGTACGCCACCTACACGCTGTACAGCGTGTCAGAGACGGTAGACAGCGAGGAGAAGCTGAATGATGCGGCCAGCGGGAGCTCCGGGGGGGATCAGGCCTCCGGCGGCAGGCAGCTCACCATGGTGTCCTTCCTTAAACCCGTCCTCAAGCAGATCATCATGGCCGGGAAGTCCATGCAGCTGCTCAAGAATCTGGACTGCAAGGAGGCAGAGAAGTCGCAGCAAGCCTGCAGAGGTCAGTGCTTCGTCTTGTGAGTCTGTTTGTTTCAGTAAAGGAAGGCGCCGCATTGACTGGGTCAACACAAACCACAGATGGGGTTTTCTATGCTTCTGCTCTCCTGGATGCCCTCAGGGTTTGTTGAGTGCCGTGTCTGTGCCGATGAGCTGACCTCACTGACCTGCGCTGTCTGTCCCGGATGTTTGCTTGCAGACGCAGAGAGGAAGAGTCTGCACGCACTGTTTCTGGAGTCGGTGCAGTTGCGCCTCTGCAGCCGAGAGGAGTCTCCGACGGACGGCGTGACGGAGCAGCAGGCCACCAGGAGGAGTCTGATCAAGATGCAGTCCATAATGGCGCGGCACCTCGAGATTGACGATGTCCACGACCCGCTGCTGGCCATCAACTTCGCCAGGTAATGCCAGAATTCTTCTACAAGCCTCTGAACAAACGTCCAGCGAGGATCAACAAATACAAGTCAGAGATTCATCGCACGATGAAGATGCAGAGTGTCCGAAATGTAAAAGCTGTCTCTTCCGAACGAGATTTTTTTATTCCAGAGTCTGAGTGCGTTCTGTCTGCCCTCCTCTTCCTCAGGCTGTACTTGGAGCAGAGCGACTTCCAGGAGCGTTTCTCCGGAGGGGATTTCAGTGTGGACCGTTCGTCCCAGTCCGTCACCTGCCAGACGTTTGAGCTCACACTGCGCTCCTGCCTCTACCCGCACATTGAGAAGAGGTACATCGAGTGCTGTGGGAACCTGATGAAGACTCTGACAAAAGACTACAGGTAAGCATGGCTCTTCACCGACGCATTTCCTGTTTCTGCAATGAGGGAAAAGAAGCTTCTGAGCTCTGTGGCGTGTCTGCAGGTTGCTGGAATACCTTCAGGCGATGAGGAACTACTTCCTGCTGGAAGCCGGAGACACCATGTATGATTTTTACACGGCCATCTTTGACAAGGTACAGGAGAAGGAGAGCTGGCAGCAGCCGTCGTTTCTGAACGTGCAGCTGCAGGAGGCGGTTGGACAGCGCTACCCAGAGGACAGCAGCAGGTACAGCGCACATTTGATGTGACACAGTTCCTTATTTCTGTTAGAATCAGTTTGATCAGGCATCTGTGTTTCCCAGGCTGTCGGTGTTTCTGGAGCCCATCGACGCTTCCAGGAAAAAACAGCCTGTGAATAACCTGGAAGTCCTCACGCTGAGCTACAAGGTGAACACTGCAGTTTGTGCTTTGTTGTCTGTCTGTGATTTGGTCAATCCGCCACCTGACGTTTTCTGGTGCGTGTCTGCACAGGTTCCCTGGCCCGTGGACATTGTGATCAGCTCAGAGTGTCAGAAGATCTACAACCAAGTGTTCCTCCTCCTGCTGCAGATCAAATGGGCCAAGTACAGTCTGGACACGCTTCGATTCAGCGGTACGAGCTCCACCCGAAGCTGAAAACTGAAAATAAGCCTGTCTTAGTCATTTCTCTGATGAATGGTTGTTTCTCGTAGGTTTTACAGACGTCACTAAGAAGCTGGAGGGCGCTGCGGCCGAGGAGGTCAAGGTCAAAGAGCGCGTGAACCAGCAGATCCACAGGATGTGTCTCCTCAGGGTCAAACTGATGCACTTTGTCAACAGCCTTCACAACTACATCATGACGAGGGTGAGGCGAGCCACCAAACTGACCTCCTGCAAACTGGAAGTTGCACCCATGACATTCATTTCAATTACATTTTATTTACACAGCGCCAAACCACAACAGCAGTCACCTCAAGGCGCTTTATATTGTAAGGTAGACCCTACAATCAAATATACAGAGAAGAACCCAACAATCATATGACCCCCTATGACCAAGCGCTTTGGGGACAGTGGGAAGGAAAAACTCCCTTTTAACAGGAAGAAACCTCCAGCAGAACCAGGCTCAGGGAGGGGCGGCCATCTGCTGCAACCGGTTGGGTTGAGAGAAGAAAGACAGGATAAAAGACATGCTGTGGAAGAGAGACAGAGATTAATAACAAGTATGATTCAGTGCAGAGAGGTCTATTAACAGATAGTGAGTGAAGAAGAAGCACCCAGTACATCATGGGAATCCCCCAGCAACATGCACCTATTGCAGCATAACTAAGGGAGAACATCACTCACATTTACCCCTTGAGTGCTGCTGTTGACGTATTCGTGCCAGCAAACGTTTTTATAATGAAAACCATCAGGACGCTGCTCGGGAGGATCAGCGGCTTGGCACGGCGAGCGCTGATCACGTGACAGCGAGCGGTCAGCCCCATAACTCTTCCTGTCATATTTCTAGGGTTACACATTAAATTCACTTCTTTAAACGACCACCTTTAATAAAGAGAGCCCTCACTGCCCTCTCAGTTTGACCAACTCTGGCTCTTCATCTGCTTTATGTCTCGGCAGATTCTGCACAGCACGGGACTCGAGTTTCAGCACCAAGTGCAGGAAGCCAAGGACTTGGACCAGCTCATCAAGATCCATTACAGATACCTAGCCACGATCCACGACCGTTGCCTGCTGAGGGAGAAGGTGAGCATTTACAATGGCGCCATCACCGCCGGTCTGACCGCTGACACAATCTGCTGTAAAGAAGTTTCCTGTTTGTTTGAGACGATGAAAAAGCATTCGTCCGTTTACAAACGCGATGAGCAGCCTGAGGTGTTTCTCAGTTTTCCTGCTTTAGCACAAAGAAATGCTGCTGCACCGTCATCACCGCTGCTCGCACACTGACCTTACTGTAGTGTGTGATGGCGGGCAGCAAGTAAATAAAAGTGGATCTTATAAAACAGTGATTCTTTATGTTTCCAGGTAACTTGTAAAACACTGTACTGTAGGCGGGGCCAGAACCTTCAGTGGGCCGAATCTCACTGTGGCTCCCTGCACAGACTCACCTGTTTCTACCTGTTGTGTTTTCTCAGGTCAGTTTTGTGAAGGAGGCAATAATGAAGGTTCTCAATCTCGTGCTCATCTTCTCGGACCGATGGCAGGCTGGAGCCTGGAAGTAAGAGTGATGTGTGTGTTCAGTGGTGTCGATGTGACAGTTGCGATGCATGCTGCGCGTGTGTAGAGACGCACCTGCTCTGCAGCTAAATGTTGTTTCTCTTTCAGGATTGAGTCTATTGATAAAATGGAGTCTGATTTCAAAAACTGCCACATGTTCCTCGTGACGATCCTCAATAAGGCGGTGTGCCGGGGCTCCTTCCCTCACTGTGAGTCTGTCCTCTGGGTGATGATGTCATACGCAGTGTTTGTGTACGGTGGTCCAAAGGTGCAGAACATCCGATTTTGTGGAAAGCTTAAATGTAAAATCGGTCGGTGCTTCGAGGCTGTCGGAATCGACCTGCAGTGCTCAGTGTTTCTTCCAAACCGAGTGTGTCTGCAGTTCAGAGGGGATCGACTTCATAAGTGCACAAGATATCCGTACGACATTTTCAGCCTGAAAATGTCGTGCGGACATTTGCACCTGCAAATACCTGCCTGACAGACTCGCACTTTCTGAAACATGTTTTTCAGCCCTGAAACTTTCAGGTGGACATCTGCTGTCCGTATGAAGTTACGAGGGCTTGGGCGTGTGCAGTCGCAGTTTTCCAAGGGCCAATAAAAAAAAAATATAAAAAAAGGGGGCAGGGATAGCTCAGTAGGTAGAGTGGTAGCCCCATGATCGGAAGGTCGGGGGTTCGATTCCCCTGAACGGCTACCCTGAGGTACCGCCCCCACACACTGCTCCCCGGGCGCTGCACTGGTGGCTGCCCACTGCTTCACTGAGTGAATGGGTTAAATGCAGAGAGGAATTAACCCACGGGGATCAATAAAGTATACATTATTATTATTATTATTATTATTATTATTAAATACCGACCTTCGGTTGTTGACACCTGCATCCTCTCAGACTCAGGAACCACAAGTCTCCTGCAGTCTGAGAGTGTCTTATCCTTCGAGGTCAATTTAACAGGAAGTGAAAGTAATAAATGAGAAATAGGATGTTTGCGCTGGTCATCCCGTCAGCGCACAGGACTGAATGATTGAAAAACCTTTCCAGTAAGTGAAATATGTGTTTGGCACCTCTGGGCCACTGTAGCTGTCTGGTTAACCTCGTGTTGTTGTACGCTGTGAGCAGAGAGGAGCTGATGACGTCTGTCTCTCTTGTTGTGCAGTGGAGTCTCTGGCGCTCTCTCTGATGGCAGGATTCGAGCAGTGCTGATGAGCCGGACACGAGCGCGCTCTGTGATGATGTCATTGTCTGCTGAGATGGACTCAGAACGGCCTGCTGCTTGTCCACAAACTTCAAACATGAATACTTGTATTTTAATTTTAATAACGTGTGTGACGAGGCAGAATAAAGATGATGTGATGATACGTGCTGACATTTGACTCCGTTCTTCGCTTTACGTTGTGTAAAGGACCATGACCCGACACTGCGTTTTTTAATTGATTTTGCACTCATGCACAACGTCCTGGTTCGGCACACACACACAACCGCCAGCTGTCTGCATACTCTCCGACTCCGGTCTCTGCCCTCACTATACGAAGGGAGGAACACCATTAGTTTAATGATGTCAACCTGTCCCTCCAACTTCCCTGCACCACCCCTCCTCTGCAGCTGAGCCAGGGACCACACCTCTGCCACACATTGATAATAAATATTAATTATTAGCACTGATAGATTAATCGTTCACTGCACTAACAGGTAAACGTATAAACTGAGGAGATCTCAGAAGCTGCTGCTGTTGGAGCAGAAGAACAGGGAGGGTCGCCTCAGGAAGAGCGTGCAGTGTAAAATATTTGTCAAATCAAATGCACTAAATGACCAAAATAATGGCACACAGCAAGACTGAGGCCGATCTGCAGATGACCTTCAGTGAGGAGGCTCTGCACACAGAGGAGGTTCACAGTAATCCGGCCCCGAACGTCACAAACAGCTGGCATTACCGCACAACTAGCAGGAAAACCACACACAGGCATCGTAATTCAAGTTTATAGACATAAAGGCATAAAGCCCTACACAGAGAGATGAAAACACAACAGCAACACAAAACTATGATAGAAACAGTCAAAAGAATGACCCAGAAGTTTTCCTCTGCTTTTTAAAAGACTGCACAGTAACTTGATTGTGGAGAGAGCGCTGACAGCACCTCAGCAGCTGCTGCTCAGCCACAAGCCACCTTTATTTCTTCAGGAGAGCAAGGTGCGTTCGGAAACTCCCTCCTTTTTCTAACCTCCATGAAAATGTCATTGAGCTGAGAAAAGAGGTGACTCTGTTTGTATGCAGCATATTCCACTAATTTTAATTGCAGGGCAGCATATGCATGACACTATGACTGAGGGCTGAGCCCTTCAGGAGGTTTGATCCTACAGTCGCCTGTTTTTAGCTGTAAGGACTTGTGTGCAGCTAACTGCTTATCTTGTCTTATCTTATCTTATCTGGACAGTTGCACAAACAGCAGCTTGCTGATGTCATGATGCTGACCTGTCTTTAAATAAATCATTTTTATTATTATTGATGGATTAAAACTGTGGAACTTCTAAAGCTGTAAAAATCAGAAAAAGTTTAAGAAGTCAGTTTGTTGTTCGTCAGCTCTCCTGATGGTGGCGCCATCACACCCGTGTGACGTCTGCGAGCCCTGCGGGAAGCAGCAGAAGAAAAGAGGCCGGCGCTGCGCGCTGATTGGCTGCAGAGAGGGGCGTGCGGCGGAGCGCAGAGATGGCGGCGGTGACCAGAGGCTCGTTCGGCGCGTTCAGGCGGCTGGTGGTGAGCAAAGACAAGCTTCGTGTTCTCCTCACAGACTCCGAGAGCGCTCAATGCTAACCTGCGGCTAATGCTAACGGTCTGCGGGACGTCACCATAGCTAGCCAATGGGCTAGCTGATGCTAACCCTAATGGAATGAAAACAGCCGCTGAGCTAGCATGTTGCGGTTAAAAGCTAACAGCTGCGACTGCTTCCTGACGGTCAGCAGCTGTTTCCGGGTCAGACGCTGGTCAGAACCAGAACCGGCTGTGTGCGGGTCCTGGTTCTGACCCAGATATGAGCTCAGTGATGTTCAGAGTTTGTCCTGCAGGTCAAAGTTGCTTCACCCGCTGCCGCCAGGACAGGTGTTTATTCCAGACGTCTGTAACATACGCAGACGTCTGAGTAATAAACCAACGCGCTTTCTTTGCGTTAAATCCGTGATCACCTGTCCTGCTCACCTGTGCCCTGCTTTGAAACCAGATGTGATTGAAAGGTGGTCCTCCAATGATGGGGATAACTTCCAAAGCAAACTTCCTGTTTTATTTAGTGAGAAGTGACACGGGAGAGAGTGAGCTTCGAGTTATTCAGAGGAAACCTGCAATAAGAAAAACACCTGAGCAGGGTTTCTGTCAGCGAGTGATAACCTGAAGGCCATTTCCCATCATCCCCCACTTTCTGAAAGTTACAAAGTCAGGCTCAGCGTTACCTTCAGTGACTCGCCATAAATCAGTGTAAACGCACAGTCGGTCTCCGTTTCCTCGTTTACACGCAGATGAAGAAACATGGATATGGTGCTGCGGTGTCAGAGGCGTGTGTGGTGTTTTTATTGGCTGTCAGTTCTTCTCTGTTAGGGTTATATTACCACCTTGTTTAAAAGGAACGCCTGTATGCATCTTTATTAGAAGCTGAAGGAGTCTTGAGCTAGTCTTTATGTTTGAGTTTCAGAGTGCTGGTGCTGGTCTGGCATTCAGGACCTGAAGGAAGAACCATCAGGCCCTGAATATCAGGGAGTGTGGCTTAGAAGCACCTGTGTGTTGGCCGGTCCAGGTGACCTCTGTTATCTGCTCTCTTCCCGTCAGCTGAGTCAGCAGAGCCACAGATGTTTCCGGCTGCAGAGCTTCAGATGTGACAGGACTCTGCAGCCAATCACCTTCAGGTGTGACAGGAAGCTCCAGGTGTTCAGCTGCAGAGGGCTGCATGTCGCTGTGGGTAAGTCCAGTCCTGGTCTCCTCTGATCTCTCTGCTATTGACATGGAGATCTGTATCATGGTGAAATGCTCTGGGTTTTCAGCTGTTTGATGGACTCTGGGAGAATTGAGGGAGATCACACACGGTGGTGTATGCTGACCCCCATCAGCAGATTGTTCTGTCCCTCTCTGATGATGTCACTGTTATGTTTTGTCCGGCAGTGAATCAAGGACCTATCGTGCAGTTCAAACTGTCTGACATCGGTGAGGGAATCACGGAGGTAACCGTCAAGGAGTGGTACGTGACCAAAAAAAAAGAAGAGTCCAACAGCTCAAGCACCTGTTTTTATTGTCATGACAAAAATTTGGGGTTATTTTGTTTTTAAAATTAACCAAACCAGCAAACCTGAAACCCCAGAGTTTGTAAAAGAACAAAAAGGTGAACATATGGATTAGGATGTAACACCTGTAACCTGTGATGAAGGATAGCTCGTTAACTCGTTACACTCCAGTTTGTTCATGTAAATGGAGAGTCCTTTTCACAGACTAAGGTTAATTATGGACTTGCACAGGGTTCAGTGATAGGACCAATTCTGTTTACATTATACATGCTTCCCTTAGGCAGTATCATCAGAAGGCATAGCATACATTTTCACTGCTATGCAGATGACACCCAACTTTATCTATCCATGAAACCAGATAACACACACCAATTAGTTAAACCCCAGGAATGTCTTCAGATAAAACTGAGGTTATTGTACTCGGCCCTGAAAATCTTAAAAATGCAGTTTCTGGCCAGATGTTTACTCTGGATGGCATTACCTTGGCCTCCAGTAACACTGTGAGGAATCATGGAGTCATTTTAGACCAGGATATGTCCTTCAATGTTCACATTAAGCAAATATGTAGGACTGCTTTCTTCCATTTGCACAATATTTCTAAAGTTGATATGCAATGTGTTATTATCAGGATATCCTAAACAACTCCCTGAAAAGCCTTCAGCTGAAAGAGTCTAGAAAGAGAGAGCATATTTCTCTCATATAGGCTTCCCTTCACTGGCTCCCTGTTAAATCCAGAATTGAATTTAAAATCCTGCTCCTCACATACAAGGTCTTGAATAAGTAGCCCCTATCTTATCACAATGACCTTAAAGT
>VUQG01001405.1:82482-93760 GCA_015106755.1 Etia nguti | reverse complement strand
TACGAGTTAGCAAGTTAGCAGAAAGTTAGCTCGCTAGTTTCGCTAGTTACCTATACATGATATACCACGTTCGGACTGAGAGATTTCTGGGCAAAAATAAAACCTACAGCTCTGCTATCACTTCCAACATAAATGAAGACAGAAAACTACACAGCAGTGATGATTGTAGGGTTACTGAAGTTGGACTAGCTGGTATATGATGCTGTGCTAGTGATCGCTAGTGACACAGCTATGTTAGCATAACAAAGCATAACACAGTGAAGCTGGAGAATGAACGCTGAATTTGACAAATGCAATTGCATGGAAAGATGCTGTAAACGGACGAAACTTCAGTAGGGGAGAACATCTGAGAGAATCCATCCACAATATGAGGTTAGTCATTAATGTAAGATAAGATAACTTTTATTAGTCCCACACCTGGGAAATGTGTTTTGTTACAGCAGAAAGTGGACAGTGCAAAGTTACATAGCAAAAATTAGAAAAACTGGAACAACATGGGAATAGAGCAGCTGCCAGAGAATTCGACATTAATGAATCAATGGTACGGAAGTGCAGGAAGCAAGAGTTGAGTACAGTTTGACTTATCTGACTGTTTTCGTTTAATGCGCCTTATAATCCCGTGCGCCTTATGGTCCGAAAAATACGGTAGTCACATCCCTAATAAATAAACATTAAAACCTCCTGCTGCATTAATGGATTCTGTCTGTATGGTGTTTGTACAGTGATGGTTTCCTACCTTTGGTGCTTTGGGCTCACTGACTCGCAGAGCTTCTCTGAAGTAGGCATCCACCGCATAATTGGCTTTCCTTTCTCTCTTGGGCGGCTCGATCCAGTTTGTAATGACCTGGACGGAAAATTGAAAATCACAAGCTAAGGATTTAAGTCTCTTTCCAAAACAAAGGAAGTTCCAGATTATAAATACCGATGCTAGCCAGCCTCTTTACCTTCTTCTTCTCTCTGTAGTCCTCTCCTTCGAAGGTGTACACGCTGGTGTTCTCCGTGTCCATGGTGAAGTTTCTCAAAGAGCTTTCGCCCAGCGATGACATTCTCTCCTTCATCTCCATAGTCTGGCACACAATCATTTCAAAGTGTTTGATTTTTGAAATTCACACAGAAACATTCAATTGATGCTTTTCAGCTAACGCAACCAGACTCACCTTCCTTTCACCTCTCTCCAGGATGGCATCGATGTCATCATCTGTGATTTCGCTCTCTTTGGAAGCAAACACGTGTGTGGCACCGTGGCGGATGATGGAGAGCATCTCATCCTTACCAAGTTTGTTTGCACTCGGATCCACAAGTCTCCCTGTTTCCATTAAAATAAATAAATAAAATAAAGTCTACTTCACAATTTCCAGTCAGTACCACTATGTGAACTTCACATTTTATTTCTTAATAGCATGCAGGATGCTAAAACAAGTTTAAGTGAGATGAGTTACCCTGCTGGATGACGATCGAGTCCAGACGCAGTTTCATCTCGGCCCTCTCCACAATCCTCTCCTCCACTGTGTTTTCAGTGATGAAACGGAAAACTCGCACCTGCTTCTGCTGACCAATCCTATGAGCTCGGTCCTAGGCAGGCCACCAAAAAAAAAAGAAAAAAAAGAAAGAAAAACATGTCAGATAATCAGACTGAAACCATCAAGTTCATTGGTTATACCAGCGCTCGGGTAGATCATCACATTAGACTACTAACCATGGCCTGAAGATCGACTTGAGGGTTCCAGTCTGAGTCGTAGAGGATGACTACATCCGCTGTAGCCAGGTTAATACCCAGCCCTCCAGCCCTGGTGCTCAACATGAAGATGAACTTTGAGCTGTTGGGCTCATTGAAAACATTAATGGAGATCTGTAAATACACAAAAACACGTGAAAATGAAGTGCTTTTATAATCCTACTCTCAATACCAAACACTCAGGAATTGCTTTTGGTTATGGAAGACAACAAATCCACATCTCACCTGTCTCTCCTCGTGTGGCGTTTGCCCGTCCAGGCGACAGTAACCGTAGTTCCTCCACATGCAGTAGTCCTCCAAGATGTCCAGCATCCTGGTCATCTGACTGAAGATGAGCACACGAGAACCTACAAAACAGGGATGTGGAGACGTTAACAGACGCAATAAAATAAATACATTCTTATGGATACAATCTTCAGCATCCAATCTGCCACAAATATTCTATAGGCACGTCTCCTCTGATAAATGCTTTTCACTCTCTATATATCAGTACAACCTTTATATAGAAAATGTTAATATGCATTTAGCCCACTAACTTAACTTAAAAAGAGCAAAAAACCATTAAGAACTTGAAAGCTGTTTTTGTTTTTCACATATTTTTCTAGATACAGAAGCATCAATGTCATATCCCTCAAAAAAGAAGAGCTGATCAGATCAATAAAGCATATGCATCTGGATTATATTGTTTTTGTTGTTGCGCGCGCTTTTTATTCGATTTCTGCAAAATCATCAGTGGATGGAAACAGCGGTTTGGGAAATGATGAGTGTGTGATACGTGAATGCATTCTCTGGTAGAATTTTGCAATTCTACCAGCATTTTAAAATGTGCATGCAAACAGGAGCGTGAGCCCTCCAGTCGGTAATAAAGAGATAACTAAAATACTGGAGAAAAAGAATCCACATACCCTGCTCCTTCAGCTTGGGCAGCAGCTTGTCCAGCACCACCATCTTGCCGCTGTTCACCGCCAGGTGGATGTCGGTTGTGTAAGGCGGGCCGGGCTCAGCCCCGTCAAACAGGTAAGGATGGTTGCAGCATTTTCTCAGCTGCATGAGAACGTTCAGCAGACGCATCTTGTCCATTTTACCCGCCGAGTTCAGAATGTCGATGTCCTTCATCAGAATCTTTGTGTACCTGACGGGTCGTAGCACACAAAAACTTAACATCAGCATCCACGAATACAGCAGGGGAAAAAAACAAAAACAAAAACAGCTCAGGTCGCTTGTTTTACAGCAAGTAAATTTTAACTGGGGATGCTTACCACTCCCGCTGCATCTTACTCAGGCCAACGTAAATCTTGATCTCCTTCTTGGGGAGCAGAGTTTTCTCCACGTCTGCTTTGATACGACGAAGCAAGAAAGGACGCAGCACCTACAAGCAGAGAGCGCATTAACCCAACTGAAAGATAACACACCTTACAACGTACAGCGGCCGTGCTGGATATTCATATTAAAAACATTAAATACATACAGTGTGAAGACGTTCAACCAACTTTTGATCACCCAGGCAGTTATTTGTGTCAAACCAGGAATCAAAGTCCTGAAAAAAAAAAGAAGAGAAATTAAATTAAATTAAACTTCTTCCACACACTATTGAATATGTGGTTTTCTATACAAATCCTACTTCTGATGAGTTGAAGACATCAGGCAGCAGGAAGTTCAGGAGAGCCCACAGCTCATGGAGGTTGTTTTGCAGGGGTGTTCCAGTCAACAGCAAACGATTGGTGGTCTTAAATTCACGCACGATTTCTGATAACTATGGAGAAGCAAAGAAAACCTTAGCGATCTGACCATCTGACAGTATTAACAGTTAGGTGGATGACACATGTAACTATTTTGTTTCAGCAGCTATCTGACCTTTGACTTCTCGTTCTTGATCCTGTGAGCTTCGTCGATGACCAGGTATCTCCAGTTGAATTTTTTGAACACCGCCTTTTCAATGATGAGCATCTCGTAGGATGTCACGCACACATCCCACTCTCCAGGCAGCAGCACATCTCGGATCAGGGCAGTCTGTCATTGAAGCAGAAAACTGTTTTTACCACCAGAGTTGTATAGCTTAACCTCATAAACATATGCCTACAGTACAAACAAAACAAAAAAACAACAACAACAACAATTACCTTTGACAGATTCAGAGTGTCTTTAGTGGTGCAGCTTTTTCTGTTTTACATTTACCATAAAACCAAAATACATACATAGCCCAATCATCAGTAGGATTAGTGTTTTAAATATGCTCACACTGCACAGTTCTTACAGCTTCTAATGCCACTCAGAATAAACTTTAACATCAGATTAACAGCCAAAAATCCCCGATCTTTTTTATGTTGAGGACCTAGTCAAAAACATTAAGCAAATATGTCACTGATATCATCCCCAACAAGCCCATCTGAGACGAACAGGGACAATCCAGCCTGCTGATGTAGGCCGTCTAGTTGGAAACGCAAGTCTGTATACAAATGTGAGGTCCAGGAACACTGTAGGTTTTCAGTGCCTCAAACTGAGTACCCTGTATACACTTCCTGGTTTCAACCTGGCTAAACAGCCAATTATAATTAATTCAGCCCATCCTTTTGTCGTTGCAAGCTAGCAGACGGTATTTAACACCTTTTAAAACTTTTTAAGTATCTGTTGGAGCCACAAAAAAGCAATATGGAGTACACCAAATAGAACTGGTGAGGGACAACCCAAACATCTCCAAAAATACTTTGATTTATATTTTGATTTTCACACCATTGATACATTTTTCACACAGCTTACCCGCTCATCTCTGTCTCCGATCAGGCAGACTGCACGAAGGGAAGGCACCCATCTCTTGAACTCATTCATCCAGTTGTAGAGGGTGGACTTGGGAACCAGCACCATGTGGGGACCAGGGATGTTTCTGTAGTGCTTCATATAACCCAGCAGTGCAATAGTTTGGAGAGTCTTACCCAATCCCTGACAATAAGAAAAGAAAGCATGCATAAAAAAACAACAATATCACACCATAAAAATATCTGGAATTTAACTCCATGAAAAAGTATGTGAAAAAGTGCTGACCATTTCATCGGCGAGGATGCCGTTGATTCCATTCTCGTACAAAGAAATGAGCCAGTTCAGACCGCGGATCTGATAGTCTCTCATTTTTCCTGTTTTCACATCTACATTACAGACAAGAAAAAAAAAATTCTGTAAGAAATTTTTTTATTTTTTTTTGTCTAATAAAAACTTCCACCACTAGGTGGAGTGCTTCCGCTGCCCCTTATTAGGGCAGTAATAGATCAACAACTGCAAGTCAAATTTGCTTAGGAAGGCTCCTAACTGAGTGAAGTGACACAGATGAGCTTACTGAATTCTCTTAAATTCAAAGCTTCAGTGCTTCCTTTACTGGCTGTATCAGGGTCAGCAACATGTATAACATATACATTTGTTATGTGCTCTCCCTCAGTGTGTGCTTTGAGTCCCCATAAAAACAGGTCTTTACTTACAGGAGGGAGACTCGTCAAAGCGAGTGCACACATTTGTGGTCTTTGTGCTCTCGTTAAGAAGCTCTTCGTCCTCCTCTTGCTCCGTGCGACGATGGCGGTTGCTGTCGAACACATAAAAGACACAACGTTATAAATCATAATGGCAGAAAACTTTCTAAATGGAGAAAAAGCTATAGGGATAAGTACTCACTCTCCAGCTGAAAGCAAATTCTGTTTCTCGTCCTTCTTGATACGAGGACGTCCCGGTTTCATTTTGAGGGGTGAGGTGGGGGTCTTCTGTGCAGCTGGTTGGATGAAATGAGCAAACAACTCTGTTTGCTTCAGCAGATACTCAAATCTGTTGGTCCGGTCTGTTTGCTGCATTACACAGAAACAAAGTCCCATTCATCTTCTGATCCAGGAGTACAGTGGTGAGCAGTGCAATGATGGAAGAGAGGACTTACCACTTTCTCCTCATAACCTGGAGTAGAGTCTTTAGTTTTGGAGGAAGATGAGGAGGAGGAGGCATCTTGTCCATCAGCACCTGCATCTGAAGAGGACTCTTTTCCAGCATCTGACGAGTCAGACTTCTCCTAAGCGAGTGTATGGTGAAAACAAACCAGTCTTACTTAGTGGATGTCGTCCTGATGTTTACAACAACAACAACTGACAGGAAGAGATGAGCTCACTGGCTCACAAACAAGCCAAAGGGCAAACCAAAATTTCAAGGTACACCTGCATTCACATTTGCAGAAAACAGGGCATGTGTTGACTGAAATACCGTCAGTTCTTCTTCTAATCATTTACTGTCAGATGAATCCACTTTTGATAGCACATTTGCTCCACAGAAGAAATCAGTCTCTTTTACCCCTCTGCTATCAGACGTGCTGAGAAGTACCAGTAAATTTGTGAATTTACATCTCTATTACAGAAAATACAGTTGCAACAGTGGTACACCTGCAGATGCCTTAAAAAACACCCTCTGGGAACCACGGGACTCGATGAAAGAATGAAGAGGATCAGCTCAGTTCTGAGAAACTTTCTGGCCTCCATAAAAGAAGAAGAGCTGACGATGATAAAACTCCCTCCTACATTACCAGATTTCCATTTCATTAGTGGCGGTCTGTGTTAGTATTACATTAAGCATCTGTGTTATTTTTAAGACTTTTTGTGGAGAAAAAAATGCTTCTAATACAAAGCAAGGACGGTGTTGTGGAATTTCAGCTTTCTTAATGCGGGATTTTTTTTAATATTGTTAGAAGCTGAGCCGAGCTGTAGGCAGACAGCGCAGAAGCATCCCTCCCCGTTCACAACAGCCATTGCTACGCGGTCTGCTCCGAAAACAAAGACGCAGACGGGACAGCTGAGAGGACTGCTTCTGCCCCCGAGTTTGTTTTCATGGGGTTTTCTAAAAAGCCGGCTCACCGTTACAAGCGTCCCGTTGAGTGAACCATGTCTGAGAGCAAGCATAGAACAAGTAGAGACTTCTGGAGCGATACGAGGCAGGCAGCTAGCGGGGCTAAGCTAGTAGAGTGGGCGCTTATGAAAGCGGCTGGCCTCGCTGCTGCGCTGGTGGAAAGGATCTGGCTGCTGTCGTCGGGAGCTAATGGTAGCGTCGCTGCTAGCTAACTGACAAACTGAAAGTTTCACACAGTCTATTTGGAAAATACGTCAACAGGAGATGGACCTTTTCAGAGTTACACACCTGTGTGTCGGCTTTGTGAGACACGAAGTCAGCGTCGAAAAGACACAATGCCCATTTTAAAACATCTTACCTCCGCTCCTCCGGCGTCTTCAACTTCAGCCTGCTCTTCCCGCTGTTCCACGCAGTTTGCGCTTTCGGACATTTTTGTCGATTTTCCTTTTCCGTTCAGGTATATCGTCTGTTATTAGGTGCCTTGTGTGATCCCTTTTAAGAGCCGCTGAAAATCTTCCGAACTTCCTCGAGGTAAATAAGGACAATCCTGTTGTTTTTAATGAAAGACACACCGGTTGGTCGCAGGCAAGCACGTTCGCGCTAGCAAGATTTTTCTCGCGCACCCGCGTTCACATAGTTACCGGGTGTGAGCGCGCTATCGCGAGATTTTATTGTGCTGCCTTCGCAGACTGTCGAAAGTATTTGTTTTTGTTATGGCTCATTTGACAGTTTCCAGTCATCTCCAAGGTTATTACAGTTAACTACATCTAAACTAAAGCCTTTAAAAAAATAAAAAATGAACCTAACTGAAACGATTTTTAAACTTGGAAAAACTGCAAAAATATAGGGGTTTTAGCATTTACTGGTTTAGTAAAACATTTTTATTATAACTTGCCTGATGATGCGTTGATGGACATGTTTATTGAGACTCTGGATGTCAGCAAGACTGGGAGTCAACTGCTTTTATTGAAATACCTTTACTTATTGTTTTGAATCTAGCCTCTGACATATGCCCTCCATACAATCAATAATTAAAAAGACTAACACCAAAACTAATAAAAACTCAAATAAAACGAAACATTTTCAAATTATAAAAACTAAGCTGAAATAAGTAAATCAACACTCGAAATTGTCTAAAATGAAACTGAATAAAAAATACAAAAAATACAAAACTATCATTTAATGATGAATAACTATTATGTCTAACTTTACATAGCTCATCCAAACAAATCCCTCCTGATGCTACAGGAAAGCAAAGGTCCTATTTTCCGGTTGAGATTGAAAAAATGAAACTGCAGGAAGTCTAACTATATCAGAACCAAATCCATTAATGCTGGTGGGAAATTAACCATGCCACACAAAAATTAGCTTCAACCCACTTCACTGTCCCATCTGCATCTTTTGAAAAAATGTTTTAACCAGACCTGACATATTTTGATATATTGATACATTTCATGCACTTCGAAAGTTACGTGCGTTAATATTGTAACTCATTTCTGAAGCCAATGACACCAGCAGTGCCCTCTCAGGAAGTTTTATGGGTTTCACTGATTACAGACAAGACATAGCCAAGTCAATATTTGCGACTGATAGGCTGAAATATTATAGTAAAGTAATATTTCAGTCCCACTTGTGTTTCCTAAAATAACACGTTTTCTGGAAGTGGATGATGCAGTCATCTACGCGCTGCAGAGAGCTTACTCGCCATCTATACAGTAAGACCTTCACTGTGAGGATCAGCTTCTTTGATTTATCAAGTGCATTTCATACAACTCAGCTGCTGCTACTGATGGAAAAGTTACAGGAAATGTCAGTAAACACATCAACCATGTCATTGATTACTGACTGCTTGACAGAGAGACAGAGAGGCTGCGGTATGTGAGATTGGCCAGTGCTCAGTCTGATTTGTTGATGTTCAGTACAGGAGCTCCACAGGAGACTGTGCTGTCTCCACACCTGTTCACTTTGTACACCTCAAACTTTCAGTACAATTCCGGGTAATGAAACCTATAGAAATCCTCTTACAGTTCTGCAGTGAGTAGATGTATTAGAAATGGGCAGTAGGAGAACTAGTGAGCACTATAGTGGATGCCTTTGTGGAGTGGTCTGGGAGCAATCATCTGTTTCTGAATGTGAAAAAGACCAGGGAGGTGGTGCTTGGAAGAAGACGGCTACACAGACATACAAGCACTGTACCTGGGCATCAACGTCGACAACAGGCTGAAATGGAAGACCAACGCAGAGGCTGGGGATGAGCAGGCTCTTTACTCATGAGTCAATGTGTGCACCAAATGATGGAAATTTTCTGTAACTCAGCTATGGGAAGCACAGTGTATTCGGGAGTCTGCTGGGAGAGCGGCAACAGATGTGACAGCAGCAGCTGTCACATCTGTTGAATAAACTGATCAGTAAGGCTCAGGGACTTACTGGAAAGGCATTTAATCTATTATTATTATTAATAATAATAATAATAATAATAAGAATAAGAAGAAGAAGAAGAAGAAGAAGAAGAAGAAAAAAAGCTAACCAAGATGTACAAACAAAATTCCATATCCTACTGGACCGAGAGAAACGGTCACAGCTAGTGCTAGTATTGTTTAAGAAAATGCCCCCATCTCTTGTTAAATTACACATGCCTAACTCTTCCATTCGTATAACAAATGTCTCCTTAATTCAGTGTGAAAGTGCAGATAGATGAAAAAATTGGAAATAAAGTTTTTGACAGTCACAATTCCAAGATGCAGATCAATCTGGATGTCAGGTGGAAGCTCGGGGGTTTCCATCTTTTCAGGATTTAAAAAAAACAAACAAAACGGTAGCGTTATACCAAAAAGGGCAGATGAACGAGTAGTGTCTGAACGCAACACACGAAGTGTACAATAACAGCATAAAGGTTCTCGAAAATGCTCGTGAAAACGCGACTTCGTTTAACTGGAAGCGTGTCAAACGGCCAGCTGCGCCATCCGTGGAAACCCACACGACTGACTGTTACACAAATGTAACAACAGCGGAACAGGCAAAGTTAAGAGAAAAATAGCTTCATCCCCCCAAGGGTCCTACCACCGTCTCTGTCCATAGGAATGACGTCGTTGTACGGTTAATCAGCTGTTTCCGAGCTAGGAAATGAACCAAAATAAATACACATAAAACTGTTTTATCTCTCAGAAGACTTTTAGCTCTGATCGACGGCCGAAGCTACTCTGGTCGGACGCTGTTGACATGCTTTATTTGGGTAAGCACACATGTTGGATCATTTGAATTACATGGTGGTATTTATGCTAAGTCAGTTTGTGGGCTAACGGCAGGCCTCTTCGGCTGTTTCTTTAAAAAAAAAAAAAAGTATTATTATATTTTTAATTTTGTTTCTGTCGGGGGGTCAGTTTGTTAGTAAAAACTGCCGCTGGTCAGCACTGTTTCTCAGGTTTAGTTTTAGCGCTCATTCTAGCCGTACTTTAGCTACTAGACATCTGCTAACTTTACAGCTAGCTTTAGCAAGCTAGTCGGCTATCTGTGTGTGTCCCCACAGCAGCAGCAACACAGAGCGGCAGGAGTCTGAGATCAGAGGAAAAACACGTGTGAAGTAGTACATACTAATAGTAATGTAATGTGCAGTGTTCAAGGGAGATGGCCACTCCATTAATTTTACTTTGTTACGCTGAACTGAAAAAAAATAATGTATAGCGAAGTCGTGCGTTATATTTAGTGACAGATCCACTGAAGCCATCTTACATGCCCCCCTTCCTGTCAGGGTAAAGAAGTTTAACTACACCTTTTAATCCGAGAGGTATCTCTTTGTGGGGATAGGTTAATTGAAAAATCTAAATTGCCCATAGGTGTGAATGCGGGAGTGAATGTGAGCGCGAATGGCTGTCTGTCTCTGTGTGTTAGCCCTGCGACAGACTGGCGACCTGTCCAGGGTGTACCCCGCCTCTCGCCCTATGACAGCTGGGATAGGCTCCAGCACCCCCCGCGACCCCTAAAAGGATAAGCGGTAGCGAATGGATGGATGGAGGTATCTTAACAGCTATGTCGATATCTTAAAAGAAGTGTGTTTCGTTTTTTCTACACGATAAAGGAATGCTACGGCAGTAGATGAAAGAAATCTGTCAGCGCCACACTTTGGGCGTAAATTGTAAGAAATAAACGTGTAAAATTACAGAAAAAGTCACGGCATGTCATGCAATAATAATACAAAGATTTTGTTAATTTGCAGAAAATGCTGTATTATTTCCCCCCTTGTGGGTCCACTTAAAAAAAAAAAAAAATCTGCATTAGATCGCGGAAAAGGAACTGTTCTGTCACTTAATTGTTAACTATTACTTGATTATTTTGATGTAAAGTTGTAAAACCTATAAAATACAGTTAAATGTCCAAAAGATATGCCTTCATTCCCACTTCCCAAAGCCATCCAGGGGGCCCGATGGGAGTCTGTGCCGGGCCATTTGTAGCCTTGCCTTTCTAACTTCGTCTCTCAAACTGCTCAACATGAGCGGTCTCGCTGATATTGTTATTTCTAATGTAATAGTTTTACTGTTTACACCACTGCTTTTCTTAGAGTCACATGTCTGTGAGGTGCGTGATCACAAAAAGGAAATTGTGACAGAACAAATGTTCACTGCACCATTTAGTGTGACTGCAGATGTTTTCTGACTTTTTTTTTTTTTTTTTTAATGGTTAACT
>VUQG01001405.1:41180-51254 GCA_015106755.1 Etia nguti | reverse complement strand
TGCGCGGTTTTTTTTTTTTTTTTTTTAATCTGAGCTAAGCTTGGACTCGTCAGAACCAGGTAAAGATATATTAATTGCTCTTTAGTAACCAGCCAGCTTCTCATTCAGGCTTCTGTTTCTCTCTGTGTCATTGTAGATTTGCTGCTTTGCTTATTTAACAAACAGCGGTAACTTTGTAACCCTCTGCAGTAGGTCAGAAATAGAGTCAAGTATTTATCAGACATCCAAATGGAAATTTGTACTTGGGGTAAAGTAGGCAGAAAATATAGAAGACAGGAAGTGGGTGGAAGTTTGACGACTCTTAGGTAGCCTAAATCCCACTTTATGGTTGTGTATTTGGACCATCTGGTTGTGACTATCACTGATGGCTACACTTTAAAAAAAATGTATTGTTACAGCACAATTAATCTTTAAATAAATCATATGTCAACAACTGAGTGTAAATGAACAACCTCAAATGCCTTGTTGAAAAGTAACTTATGAATGACTATCACAAAAAAAGTGCTCCAAAATGAACACAAGGCATTTGTTGTTGTTGTTGTTGTTTATCACAGACAGGGCCCAGTGTTCAAAATGGCCACAGTTGCGTTGGAAATCCGTTAAAAATAAGCGTGAGCTTTGCCTATGCAAAGGAAATGACCATCATTGACTGCAGCAACTTCCAGCGAATGCTGTGACAGCTCTTGTGTGAGGAGAAACTGTCTTTAAGAGCAGTATTGAATCCATTAGAGACACTTTAAGGCCACCTGAAATAGCAAGCACCATTTATTGGGAAGTAAAAATCCATGAACATGCTGCCATACAATTCACCTGCCATGTCTTTAACTCTAAAATAGTTATTAAACACTTATTTTTTTCCTTGCTTATGCTTTGGTTCGGGCTGCACACAAGGACATTTTGATTGTTGTGTTAATAGAACTAGAGTAATACTATATGTATACTGAATACAATCTCTCACCCACAAATTGGTATCAGGTAACACTGGCTGTGCAACGTGAGCAAATCCTTGAATTCTCTTATAAAGTTTTCACAGTGCAGATGTGTTACCGTCTCTGCTTCCTCTACCCGCAGCATAGACGTTAATAGCATTTATAGCACACCGTGCAAAGGAATCCCCTCAGTGAGTCATTAGCTTCCAAAGAAGACAGTCAGCACTGTCTCGTTGCATCATTTGGGCCATGCAGTTTTTATGGAGAAGCCGAGACATTACCTGTTACGGTAACAGGTAAATTTTTAGCCGAGGTTCTAAAGTTAGCACCCGACAAAACACCCCCCCCCCAAACACAGCCACAGTGACAAAAGAAGGCAAAACAGGAAATCTTTTTGCCCGGCTTGTGTGTTGGGAACAGATGACCAGGAAGATAAAAAGCGCTTACAAAGTGGAAACTTCCACAAAGGGATGTTATTTTGCTTTGTGTGTGTTTTTTCTCTCCTTTTTGCTGTTTCACAAAGACTCGTGCTTCCTGGAAAACCTAGCAAGAGGTGTTTGGTTTAGGTATGATGAAAAAAACCCCAAAAAAACAATATATGTATATAGTTTCCTCCATTATAGGAAACTACTGACACTTCTGTGCTCCTTGAGTCATACAGGATGTGAGACTGTTAATATTTAAACCCGCTCCACTGGAGTTAATGCTTTACCTTGTGAGTACGGTTTAAGTCTGAGCCTGTCTGAAAGTGAGGCCGGGGTGACCCACCATTCTCTCAGCTACTCTTCAGAGCTGCTTATCGGTTCTTCTCTTCCTCGCGCTCTCATCTGTTACATCTCCCCCACCTTCTCCCTCTCACTTTCTCTCTCTCCGTCTTTCCCTCCTGCTGTCGGAGCACACGCTAATGAATGATATGGGATGATTGCTTGGCTGAGAGTTCCTGTCTCCGCCCTGTGAGGAAGAGTTAGTGCAGAAACGACAGCAAATGCACAGCTGCCTATCCAAGCCAAAGGAGTAACAGGGGTACTGTGGTCCTGGGCTGTATGGACACGAGACGAGGGCCACGCAGTTGGTTTAGGGCACATCCTCCACAAAGCTTCAGAGAACAAACTGCCTGCTGTTGCAAACCTGGGTAAGCATTACCGTTTCATTTGCAGATCTTTTTTTTCTTCTTCACCCTCAAAGTTCAAGGTCAAGCCACACTTTAAAAAAAGAAAATTACCATCTTTTAGTTGATTCGGATTGTCCTACTGTGTATTTGAAGTTATGGCTAGGTTTGTGGTCTTTGCTTTAAGTCATAGTAGTTTTTGAGGTAATAGAGTTTGAAGAATCATGATGTTAACCTGTTATTAGGTCACATGTGAAAGCCCATAAATGAAGAACACCTGTTTGCCCTTCAGATGGTCTTTCATCTTTGTGTGCGCTATTTGCAAAGATAGCAGTATGACTAACGGGGTCTGTGTTCTTTGGACCGCTACCGTAGATTGTTGGGGCTGGGGTCAGATGGCGCCTGGCTGGGTGAGAATTTCACAGCTGCACATGAAAGCAAAGTGACCGAAGGATGGTGGATTGAGGGAGGGAATGACTGATTGTGTTGATGGGGAAGGAAGCGAATTGGCATGTTTTGATCCTGCAGTAGATGTTCCTAATGGGTCAGCGCACTGCTGAAGAGCGCACGCTCTGTTTTTACTGTACACAGCAGATGTCTGTTAACCAGTTTATTTCTGGCAAAGCTGGAATGCACAAGTGGTGCCTCCATAATATATGCCAAGTTGCATAAAACAACTGGCATGTTGCCATGTTTGTTTGGTCTTAACAGCCTCTACCCAGACTGGTGCTGGCTCTAGCTGCTGCACAAGTTTCTACACAGATCCCCATTAACTTGCTATTTGGTTGTGCGCTAATTCGATATTATAATTTGTAATTAAGCATTTTAAAACTGTTTCTTAAGGACATTCTTATATTGAAATATTGAGCTTCAGAATAATTACACGTGTCTCCAGCCTGTTCTAGTGTGAAATTTCATGTGCTAACTTATAAAGCTCAAAAAGCCATGAAAATTAGTCGATTTCGTCCCTTACCATGTGAAGTATATAGCAAGATAACATCTTTAATGATCTCCATATTGATATTTGAATATTGCAGATCATTCATTGTTGTTTACATTTTAAAAAACTGAAATATCCCAGCTATGCAAGACCCCCACAGTTAAAAGAAAATATTCAATGTACATTGTTTAATATAGGCCCCATATCTTTGGACTTAAATAGATATGCTACTTAGATAGGTTATTGTTTTATGTTTTGGGCCTATCCCCACCAAATGAAGACAGGAAACAACAGGAAATTTTGAATGGGATTTGTTGAGTAATGTTGAATTTTTTGGCACGATATGCGTGACTAAGGTCACGTTTCTGATTCCCTGCATTTCAGGTCTGACGTGTCTGTGGTGTAGGCTCATATTGCAGTGACAATAAAAAATATCATTGTTGTCTGTACAGAGCTATGTGCAGCCACAGAATGAGCAAGTGCAAAATTCGTCAATAATATTGCTTTATACCCGTCCAGATTTGTGTCTGCTGTTCGTCATAAAACTTTGTCGAAATATATTGAAAAATGTCTGGAAATGAACACAGGATTTAAAATAAATAAATAACACAGAGAACTTTACTGCAAGGTTAGTCGTTTGCAGTCAATTAAAAGTGAAATGTCTGTTTTCTTGTCTGGTCTTGAACTTTGGCTCCTCTGTAAGAATTGAGACTTGGGATTCTCACTGTTGTGTTTTGTGACCTGCGTGGGAAGATGGGGTAGTTGCATACAAAGGAACGATGTGATGGTTCTTGTTTTCTCTGGGAGGAGAGAGAAATGAAGAGGTTGACTCTGAGATGGGAGCATGGCTATGCTGTGGTAACGGTTCATAATTGAGAAGTTCAGAACCAGTTGGGATTTTGTTTTTTTGTTTTTTTTGTGGGTGATTCTAAGATGAACATTCAAAGGTTCAGTAGGACACACACATAAGCTAGTATTGTAGTTACTTCAGTTTGTTTGCCTGGGTGGTCCTATCTTTAGCTCTGTTTTCTATTTCTCTTTGTTAATTTCCTCTCCCGTCTTTGGCCTCTCAGGACTGCAGGTGATAGAACATTGAGTTTGATATGATATAATTTCTTTGGACAGTTGAATCTGTGACTAGTGACTAGTGATGACTAGTTGATGATAACTTCAGTCACTAGTTAATCATTTTTCCAGTGAAAATGCCAAACACTCTCCAGCGTCTTCATTCTCCGTCATGGCAGCTTGATGCTTGCTTCTTGGGAGTAAATTAAATATCAACCTGTTTCGTGCTGTTGGCTGAACTGAATGCACTTAAATGAAAATATATAAAATATGGTGCAGCTAAAACAACTTTTGTCAGTTAACAAAAACATAAACTCAACTATTCTCGTGTATTTTCAGTTCACACCGGATTAAAACTTTGGTCAGACTAGCATGCTTTACAACCAGCTTTTACGCTCACAGACATTAACTCCATATGACTACGAAAGCACGAGTATCAGCAGCACACGGCTAATTAACATTACATATCCACTTTACCAAAGCTCGATCAGTCCACTCAAATAAAGAAAAACTGGCTAAACAGATACTCTGATAAATTTCACCCAAAAAATCTCACCAATTTTCACCAAAAATCTCAGCCAACCCTCGTCCCTGCTCATCCCAACATTGCAGTGCTCTTTTGCAGGGCAACGTCTGAATGCCTGTGCTGAATGTGGCTGTTTCTGGTCAGCAGTAACTGCCTAACATCTAAAGACCAACAGTCAGAGGGCGTCATTCATTTGTAAAATGAGCTGCTGTTAGGTGGTTAGCTGGTTATTATTTTAACAAACTATATTTCTGGTGCAGTCTAATGAGACTGACAGCTTTTATCCATCTAGTGGACTGCTCGCATACATCGCTAATGCACTGTGCCATTGCACTTCGTGTAACCTGCTTAACTTGGCTATAACCCTTTGGATCAGTCACAGTAGTTTAACAGGTAACTCTTAATCTGTTAAGCTACTCATGTACACTCTCACTGTTGCACTGCTTAGAGCTACGTTATTGTAAAGCACAAAAACCACAGCTCAGCATGAGCAAACCTCTCTCACTGTCTGATATCTACAGTAAGGTAATGCTTGCAATAGCTCTATATTCATTTTTCCACTGTTTCCTAGCTACAAGGGATGCTTTTACTATTTTTTTTTTTTAAAGTTGCTTCTTTAATTATCATTCATCTTAATATAATTACACTCAGCCTGTTCCACATAGAAAACACATTGGAGTGAGACATCACCCATTGTTATCTCTTGACCTCCAGTCATCGACAAGGTATGTTGGCAGCACTGGGAGAAGCATTTGGGGTCTGCCTTCTAACTGTGGTAGTGGTTTTGTGAAGGAGGCGAGTACAGAAAGCTATGCACGCTGTGGCATCTCTGACCTCTTTTTATTGAGAGTGCAGATGGGAAACCAAATCATAAAGTCTCCACAGGAAGCAGGAGGGAGGCTGAGATCCAGGGAAGAGGATGCAGTCTTCAGATTGTACCGCATAAAAAGAAATGCAAAGACTGCGACCTCCGTAAAATTATGAGTTACGGAAAGACATTTGATTAGGAATGGAAATGAAGAAATTAATATTTCACTGCTGTAACCTGGGGGCGGGGCTTTATGTGTGAAACGTATCCCAGAAAAAGCAACATGAATCGTTAGAAAACATATTTTCATATATTTATTCTTTAAGCAAGATCCTGGTTATGACAAGTGATCCTGAATATCCATCATCACACAGGTGGATAGTCTGGGTAAATGTGCTGTTAAAACTGGCCATAAATCACATTTTAAAACCTAAATATCTATAAATAAAGCATTCCAATACAGCATTATGCTTTGACTTTAAGGCACACAGTGTGGTGATCGCAGGTAGATGGAACTCTCCAGCAGTACAGTGCCGAACAACTTTTCAGGAGGAAATCGTGCTTTGTACGCTGCTCAGAAGAGCTGCAGCTACTACAATATTTTTTCATAACTGTCACCATCAAGTGTCCTTATTTTTAAATTAAATATTCAAGTAGATCTAAAAGGTACCCTTCGACTGCTCCCTCTTTTTCCCAACGGGTTGCAACAGCAGATGAATCTATATGTTGATTAGGCACGGATTTTACACCGGATGCTCTTCCTGACGGCAATCTTTCTATTTATCCGGATTTACAATCGGCACTAGGACTACGCTACCGCGTGACCACAGAGGCAGGGCTTGCGTGTCCTCTCGGTCTTGGGCTGGGGATCTTTCACATGGAAGGTGACCGCGTTAACAACCGAACCACGGAGTCACTTTACATATTTCTTTTTCAATATTTGTGTATATAATCGAATTTACAATGTTGATATTGACGTCCCTGTTGGATAATTATTGATATTTTGTCTTAATTATCACTTGAGGGGTTTCATGCGGACAATGATACATGCAATGTGTTGCAGCTGAATAACGATAAACTGTAAAAGTAAAAATGGTTACACTGAGATTTATTTATTTATTTATTTAAATATCAAGTGGGATATGTTGTGGTACTTCCATATTTCTGTAAGTGTAGCGCATACTGCAGCTCTCCTGGTCCCACCCCCACTGATTTAGAAGTGGCAGCTATGAAGGTCTGGGACAACCTGATTACACTGAACAGGAAGTCGGAGGAGGGAGAGGTCACAAACTGCAGACCCTCACACACACTGCACCACATGATAAAGGCAAAAGGCGCAAACAACAACAAAAACAGCACCACACGCACTAATTCACCATCAAGAAATACTGCAGGATACTGCTAAGAAACTTTGTACTACAGATGTGCAGCTTCCAAGGTAGGGGCATTATTTTTAGCCAGTCACGGACATTCTGTACTGTAGTTGTTTATAAATCTTTTTTTTCTTTTTCTTTCAGTCTTGATGATGATATTTGGGCTAGAAGGCTTGCCATACAGTGTAACTGGAATACCTGAAAATCATCTTTTTCCTTCATACACCAGTGCTGCAGGAAAATGAGTTTTCATTAGTTCATCAAAGCTTATTTGTAAGGCGCAATAACAATCCCTGCTCATTTTATGGATCCATGTATGAAATTGAAGTCTGAAATGAAGCCTGTTGGATCCATTCACAGCAGCTTTAGGTGAAACATGAAGGAAAAAGAAGCTTTCTTTGTGCCTTCTTTTATGTATGCAGTCTATTTAAATTAGAATGAAATACAAGGAAAGAGCCTGTTTTAAAACATTAATGACATCCTTGTTTGGGCTGTCTTTAAAATCAATTTCTCAGGAAGACGTTTAGAGAAAATCTCATCATCTGTAATTCACCAAGATCCAACTTGAAAGCTGATTTAATCAGAATATCAGTCCAAACTTAATGTGCTGTCATTCATTGCTTGTGCTCTGTCAGATGGCAGCAGGTTTTTTATAAGTAAATAAGATTAAATTCTAAGACTGAGGCAAAGATGTATTGGTAGAATCTTTGTTAGAAGCTCTTGATGGGCATTAAAGCTAAAAATCTCATTTAAAATCTTAGATAAGCAGCCTTGAGACACAAAGAGTCTTCTTTAGAATCCCAACTTTTCCTAATCCTGACTTTTCTACTCTCAACTGTCCCTTTGCTATCTGCTAACAGTTGTCATGTTTGAATGAAGTGAATGTTAAACAAAAATCTTGATAAAGTTGGCAATGCTACTTATTTGATGGCTGAAAAGACGTAAAGAGGCTCCTTTGTATGTCAGTAATAATTAGAAGAAAACACCTATGTACTAGAGCTTTCTGCTCTTTGTATAGGAAATTGTCTTTTCTTGTATGGTTTTTATGCTTATGGAGGACTTGCTGTTGCACTGGCCATCTGCTGTGCCAGCTGTTCACTTTGGGTCATTGCATTAGATTTGTCTAACAATACTCCAGCTTGCATGACCATGATTCACCAGCGTAATCACGAGTGTTTACCTGGAAGTCCAACACTGGTCATAGGGTTAGCTGGCTATTAGCAACCGCTCACTGACTGTGGACCTCGGTCATGCACAGCTTTCCAGGAGGTCCCCTCTCTTTCCAGCAGGCGGAGGGGCAGATGACGTTGGCTGAACGGCCTCACTTAGCCAAAGGCCATGCACTCTTACTGGTACGTTAGCTGCCCTCTGCAGTGCTCAGGGATGTAAAAATAGCTGTTTAGCAAGAATCCCAGTCATGTCTCACTAACAAAGACTGATTTATACAAGTTGCAGTACCAAGCATAGAGAAGCTTTTGTCCTTCCCCTCCTACTCCTTCTGCAGACCTCGTCACCAAGGCCGTGAGTGCCAAAATCTCTGACGCTCTTGACACTCTTCTCTTAAAACAGCCTTTGTTTAGCACAGTATAAGGGACGTGATAGCGAGACGCAAGAAAGCAGTGTGGTCTCTAAAAATTTGCACATTTGTTTACCGCATTTCCGTAAGATCGCAGTATCATGGAAATGTTTTGTAGTAGTTTGTTTGCCTTTCTGCGTCAGCGATCGCAATTTCATAATAATCAGGCATTTAACCCAAATAGCTGAAAATGTCACAGGGACTCTGGGGGAAAACAAAAACTGAAGGAGTAAATTTCACAAACTCGATTTGAAAAATGATAACTATTAAAATAAAACTGGCCAGCATTTGGCAGCACAAAGGGAAACAGTGTTACTGTTTTGGTGTTGCTGTAGTGTGACCTTTCTCTGACTCCACTCAATCACAAGACTTTCCAAATTAGTTATGCATATCAACAGTGGAAGAAATACTCGTTCAGATACACGACATGCTTAAGTCTTAACACAGGAGCGGCTTTAATTGTTTAGATTGAAGCTACAATCGGATTAGATTGACGTATCCTCTGATACGCCACTAAGGATTGAATTTCATGTATAATTTTCCACATGAACACCAAGTAAGATCAGAGCGCCTAATACATCTATTTAAGAAAAATAAAATAAAAATTTCCTCACCTCCCTCCAGACACCCTTATTCCTTCTAATGAGCCAACTGTGAAGAGTACACAGATCAATACCGACACACTGGTTACTGTGGTACGTTTAATTTCCTGCTGTGGAAAGATGTATTGTGTGAGTGTGAGGCTAATACAAGGATTTTTTTTTTTATATTATATGAAATAACCAATAAGAGATGTGTTTTCTATGTGGTCATAAAAATGGAGTCTGGTGGTGATTTTTGGCAGATAAAAGAACATCATTTACTGTTTGTTTTTTTTCCCTCTTCTTCTCATATTATCACTGAAATCTTGACCTTCTCTCTTTTTCCCTCACCTTCACCCCACGCGTATCCCGTGCCCCGTCTCTCCTTCAGCTCTAAACCTCACACTGTGGGGTTTTTTTTTTCTTCTTCTTCTTTTTCTGAACAAACAGAGAAGCTGTCCTAGACGAGATGAGTCAGTGCAGCTGGGGTGCAGGTCATTTACCCGCAGCCCACTCAGATGGGACAGATGGCTCAGCCAGTCGCATGCTGCTTCGTGTTAACTGTTCACCCAGAGCTAAGCTAAAGCTAACGCTGAGTGCAAAGAGTTCAGCTAATCACAGATCTATATGTAAAAGTGAAAAATGCACAGCTGATGACGCAATAGCTCAAGACAGGAGTTTGGTATAATGATAGACACAACGTTTACTTGTTTACTCGACTGTAGGTCAGTGAGGTACTGAGTTTTCTTTTTACACCAAATGTCATGTGTGAAATCTTGACACAGCACCGCTCAGTTATGGTTATATGTTTGAGGCTGAGGCTTAAAACTGACAATAAAATCAGCACGGATAGATTTAAATTTAGGGAGGAAAAAAAAGACCAGGATATAGCTGAATACAAATGTGGCACAGTTTGTGCACAGAACAACCAGGAAGCTGACTTTCAGACTGCACGTGTCACTTTTTTTGTTGTTTATTTTACCGTGTCCTTGTCCTCCAGTGTGGTTTGGATCATGACGATGACAAAACAGCCACACGCCAGGAGTGAAAGGTCCAGCTTTGCATTGTGATATTCAGGTTAAAGGATATTTCTGGTGTTTCCTAATAATGTGGCCGTTGTGAATCTGTGAGTCTTTGCTGCGATTCAGAGATTGGGGGGGGGGGGGAT
>VUQG01001405.1:8333-41160 GCA_015106755.1 Etia nguti | reverse complement strand
GGGGGGGGGGGGGATCAAGAATTTATGCAAAACACTATGTATCAGCAGCAGAAGCCTCCCACTGCTTTCCAAGTCATGATTTTTAACATCACTTTTCTTTTCCCGCCACTCGTCTATTGAGTCTGACCTAAAGTAAACAGAAAGTAGCCACCTTGGAAGAGACGTTACCGCTAACTGTGTTAGAGATTAAATTTAAAGGCAGCGTCTTATAATAACTGTTCTTAGGATGACACATTAATGCTTACTTAACATTTGTGCTGTTTTTCAGCACGGCACAAATAAATTTCCTGGATTCTCACAGTCGTAATTTATTTAGAACTAGAGTATTCTCCAGCAGCCCCCCTTTTCCTCCAAAACAGGAAAGTGAATGGGATTTGTTTGCATGCTGTCTGTGCAGATGTTTTGATTGTGTGCATATGCAGCACTTTTTCTTTCGTTTTTTTCTTTCGGCTAGTTGGCAGTTCAACTTTATTGTTACTAGTTGGAGAGCTGCTAATGCTCTGGCGCAAAGTTTCTGGTGTTTGGAGTCGACATCTTTCAATTTGTAGTTTTAGGAGTTTGTTTCATTCACAGTAAGTTAATGAAATGTCAACTGTTCTTTCCCTGTGTTCTGTCTTTGGCTGAGTCAGCTTTGCAACACTGTTTTTTTGTTTGTTTGTTTTTTTAAACAAATCAGCAGTTTGAGGCTTAGATATGTTATGAGTCAGTTGGATTGAAACTTGTCTTTGGTCTGTTGCTTGACTTCAGTAACATTACCGGTCTGAAAATCCTGAGGACTAACATCACCTTTACTTGGATTGCTTTTTGGGCTGGTACTTTTAGTTTCTGTTTTTTTATTTATTTGTCTTTTAACACCAGATACATTTTTGTCACTTCATGAAAGTTTATTTTTTTGCTACCAATCCAGATTTACATGCCCTCAGGTTCACAACTTTGGAACTACTAAGTCCACCACCAGTAGTAGTAGTAGTAGTAGTAAGCTCTGTTTTGGTCTTTTTTCCTCTGGTTTGAGCATTTGGCTGCTCTCACTAAAGTAGTGGTAATAAAAGCACTGCTTATTTGTTTCAGTCAGAGGGTGCAGCCCTTCAGCATAGTGTTGCAATCAGTTATTGTAAGTGTCCTGTTGGCCTCGTGACAATTGACTTTGGTACACTGCGTTTAATATGCAAATTAGTCACAACTTGTGCTCGCATTACCGCTGATCGGCACACATTAAACACATTAAACACTGACAAACTGAGACGGCACACCTGACTGTGTCCTGAACAAACAACGTTATGTAATATCCCGACTGCCTATGTGCAACTGTAGATTCACATAGGCCTTCCTCTCTGTCATTTACCATTAGACATATGGAGGCGTTTAAGTATGCAGCTTAACAGCCTGTGATGAGAGTACATTTGCATTAGCAATTAGGGCACTTAAAGGCCTTTAAAGCTACATTAAGCTATCTAAACCATGAAGCACAATTAGCCTTTTAAGCGTAGTAAAGCTGGAGTTGCTGGAGCTTGAGTGTCATTGGGAGGGTGCTTCACTAGCAGCTAGTTTGACAAATTCAGAGTAATAAATTACATCAAATTCTTGTACTCTGAGAACTATTTCAGCATGTAGTCAAGTTTGGCAGCAGCAGCAGGCAAAAGCACGTAGCTCAGAAGTGTGTATTTATTTAAATCCTACTGCATTTGGGAGCTTAGTCTTTAATCAACACACTGTGGTATCATTTTGGTTCAGTCATTTCTTCCTCTATTATGGACTTTGGCTTAGCTCGGTAACTAGCAATACTTTCCCCAACTAGCTTATTTCATGTGTTTGCATAGAAGTAAGATACTGAAATATTACACAAGCAAATGCCAACAAGCTGAAACAGGGGATGGTGTCAGTACTGATGCCAATCAATGCCTAAAAGGCATAGTTTGTCTAATTTGCTTCCAGTGCAGTGGGAACATTTCCAGACTCCTTCAAGTTTTTCCACTTTCCACATCGACAAGCTCAAACTGCCTGTGTTCGGTTAACATACTACAAAATAAAAGACTGACATTTCTGGGGACCCCCCAGAAAAAAAAAAAACCCCAAAAAACTAATGAGTGAAGCACAAGCTACAGTTCTTCGTAGGCCGCAGCCTCCACCATCAGAGGTCTGCAGGTGCAGGCTGGTCTCGTACATGCTCTCAGAAGACCAGCATGCAGATACAGGTTGAGAGGGAGAGTCCTGGTCTCTCCACAGACCCATCTAAGGAATTCTGATTATGGCTTCCTCTAGGTAAATCATGTAGCTCTCTTTCTGTCATCTTGAAATTTTGTTTTTAGGTAGGCGCTGCACAATAAATAAAATCTAGGGTAGGCCTACCCTCTGTTGTGGTTGATGCTAGAAGATACAGCTAATATCTCCATCTTTGTCTTTCACCATTTCTCTCTTTGTGGAATTAAATAGGACTGTAACATTTGCAGATTTCCCCCACTTTATGCCCTTTCCCTACTTCTCTCCCCCCACACTTGCCTCCGTCATTCTCAATGATATTGGGTCAGGAGTGCTCTGACGGCAGCGTGACTCCACTCAGTTGGCATCTCCTCTCAAACTTCCCACCCTCCCTTCCTGTGTCATCATCTTAGTGAGCCCCTCAATGCCCCCTCTGTCTGCCCCCAGTAGGCCCCAGGCCCTGGGTGGGCAAATAGAGGGTCTCTTCCCGTGTCCCATCCTATCAGAAGGCTTACTTGGAGGAAACGGGCTGAGGGATGAACCGCGGCTGGCAGGCACAGCTGCCATGCCAAGGGAGCCCTCCCCATCCTGATCCAGCATCGTCCCATGCTGTCCCATTCCCATCCCTGAAGCCACGAACACTAGACTTCTACAAGCTGAAGCGGACTCTGTGATTGTTGGGTGAACTTAACAGTTCAGACTAGGATAGTGATTTAGAGAATGCTGGAATAGACATGCGTAGATCATGCAGTCATTAGGCACTGGAAGCAGGCGTAGATCAACTTGGATTTAGCCATGAATTCAACACAGCAGCAGCTACAATGGACTATACAAACCAAAAAGCAGGACTAAAGACCCCATCCTAGTCTTCATCAGCATCCACAGGAGGTGGGTAATGGTGGGCAGCAATCAATTGGTCTTGCACCCTTGTGTTGTTGTGCTTGTGTTGACAATTTTGTCTGTGTACTGTATATGCACTAACGACAAGGATGTGCAGAATTTTTACATATTTTGTTTTCTTTGTCATCTCATATTTTAGAGTTAAAATCCACGAGAAACTCATGGCTAGTGCCTGACTACAGTGTCGCTCCCCATGCACTTTTTAAAAAAGGAACACTTAATGTTTTTAACACACTTAAATCTTAAATCGTTTCACTCTGGTAGGAGGACATTGAGAAATGTGATTACTGACCACTTCATGGATTTTAACTTCTTTGTTGCAGTTCCTGCGAATATATTCCACAGTTGGTTGCACTGGTTTGATTTCTACTTCTTTCATGTTGTCTTGTGTGCATAAACATGATTATGCATCCATGCCAGTGACACGAGGTGCGAGTGAGTAGCTGTGTGAGGAGCTGGCCATCAGGGATGCGAAGACCCTGGGTGGTGTTTTCATTTGTGTGTTATTAACTATGTAGGTGTTTATTTTTATTCATATGCCTAGGGCTGGCTGGGCGATGCAGATCTTTGGTAGAAAACAGTGCGAGTGTGTATAATTGTGCATAAGAAAAACAGTGTGAAATCCCACAGATGGAGGAGAGATGCTCTAGCTACCACACAGCTTGTCCTCCTAGAACCACTTCAGTCTGTGACCATGCTAATGTGGCAGTGCAGAAACACTGCGCGTGGATTCATGGCAACACAAACCACTGCTTTTAACTGTGGCTGGTAACACAGTGTTGCGTATATGCTTATATATATGGCTTTTGATCTTGCGTGTTTACATGTGTTTTTACACTGTAAATACATAGTTTGAGATGATTACATTTTAACAACTTGTCCCAGGACTGAATCATAAACTATTTAACTGATATAATAACTCAGTATATTTTCAGTACTTATATTCTCTGGACAGGTGCTTTAAGATATTTATTATAATTTATTGTAATGAATGACTTCAAGTGCTTTTTTTTTTTTTCTCAAACAGAAGGCACATTTTTGTTAAGATGGGTTATCAGTGACATCTCACGCTGTTGTTGGATATTCAGTTTGAGTCGTCATTGTGCAGGAATTGCAGATGTTGTCTGCTTATGTGACATATTTGTCTGTTGTTATTATTATAATTTTTTTTCATTATGTAAATTATCTGTCCTGTGTATACTTTCACCGCGAGGAGGCCCCGGGGCAGACCCGGGACACGCTGGAGAAATTACATCTCTCGGCTGGCCTGGGAACGCCCTGGTGTTCCCCCGGACAAGCTGGAGGAGGTGGCTGGGGAGAGGGAGGTCTGGGCTTCTCTGCTTAGGCAGCTGCCCCTGCAACCCGGTCCCAGATACGCGGAGGAAGATGGATGGATGGATGGATGGTGTATATTTTTAAAAAGAAATTTGCTCTGTGGCTGTAAAGCAGTTTTGTGGAGCAGGTCTCACTTGCCCGTGTCTTGAGTGTGTACGACTTACTCAGTTGTCAACACTCTCTCCCTGGGCGGGCCTGGCCTCGCTGTAACCCAAGCTCTTGGTCCTTCTGTTCCCTGCAGGGTAACCTGACCCAAGATTGCTTTGTCATATGGAAGAGAGGGAGAGAGAGAGGTTCCTTCTCCACACCCACCATCTCCGTCAAACCAGCACAGGCACATGAGCCTTGTGTTTGTTTGTTTTTTTTCCTTTCTTTTTTTTTCACCACCCAAGCTTTTGTACTTAAATTTGATATTTAAGTGGGCCTACCTCAAAGGATGTAGGTTTAATAGGTTTAAGCCTCAGTTCGGATTGTGTGGGTGTGTTTGTGATTATATAATACAGGCCTTTTGAACTAGAGTGTGTGAAACATGGGCCGCATGCATGAGTGCACTATGCAAGTGTGTGATGTGAATGTTCTTTGTTAAACGTTTCAGTCTGATTCTTGTATATCTGTATGCTTGTAACTTAAAATCCAAGAGCTCTGCAGGTCTGCTTGTTTGTTCATCCTGTTGGTGGAGGGAAAGGTCTGATGCTCTTCATGCCGTCTCAGTGTGGCGCTTGGCCCACTAACAAAGGACACCCTGTGGATGGAAAAACAACAGAGGGATGAAAAAACAAGGCCAGAGCATTGTTAATAGGGTCAAAATCTTACTCCAAAACAGCAACAACAAAGCCTTAGTTTGCATTCCTCACACTCTGCTGGTATGCTTCCTTATCTGTTTGATCTCAGTGGTGGTTGTTTGTCTACTAGATCTCGTGTGCCATTTTAAACTCACATTTCAAATATCACTCAGAGAGGTTCTGCTGTGGAGCTGGCCGTTTCCATTTGGTGTTACAACACATTTGATAAATCTTGGAAAAAAGAAAAGAAAATCCCTTTTTTCTCGCCCCCTGGCTTTAGCAGTAAAAGGAAGTAAAACATTTTTGGACAAATCCTCTGTCCTCTACAAAATCGCCTTCTCTGTCCTAGGCAATTCTCACTAATAATTTCACAGGGAGCTTATTTTGAGCACTAAAACAAACATTCATTTCAGCTGCCATGACTCAACAAAAGCAAGAGAGCATGACTTCTTTGACTCAGCATTTATGTGTGTCTGTGTGTTTATTTTAGTAAGACTAAATAGAGTTGAATGCAGTGACAAAGCAATCCTTCCTTTGGCTTTGTATTAAACACCTAAGCTGCTCCCTGACTCTTAGTTACCTTTATCTTTACATCTAAAACCCATGATATGACAGCTATGCCAGATATGTAAACAAGTTCAGAATCTGCAGTAGGAAGAAATATAAAAAAGTAAAGCACAAAAGTTTAAAAAAGTGGACGGCCCTGCTCCTGCAGCTCTCGCCTCTCTGTTATAAGCCACTTTTTACTGCCGCAGGCATAAGCTTGATATACACTGAAAGGATTCAGCCCCAGATGAGAGCCTTTAACCCATGTTCTGATTATTATTATTATGGAACTTTTTTCGTCCAATTACCCCAAATACTGTTGCTTATCCCCCTTAACTTACTATTTGCTTTTCCCAAAAGGTGCTCTCATGCATTTAAACCTGTTGTCTTCGTGTCTTGATAAGGGATCCACCGATCCAGCTTTTTCAGGTTCTGATCTGATACTGGTATCTGCTGATACTGATCCAAATACAGTTTGAAGTTAATAAGCTGAAATCCTCGGTGGCTCAATCCTCCCGCTTGATGTAAACGACTTACTCGCTTAAAAATAAAATGTAAATAAATAAAATATATCCAAGAATATACATTTCCTGAATTATGAGTTTAATTAAGATGTACAGTTAGATATAGATCTTAAGAAAATGTGCTGGTGTTATTGAGTTTATTTGCACTGGTCAGTACATTTTAGTTCTAAGTGAGAGTCATGACTGCTGCGCCCTGCTTTCGGTTTAATGACAGTAGGTTTTTTTTTCTCTTCACAAACACAAGTCGCGTGTGGAGCTGCCAAAGAGCCGGAGTGAAATTTTATTTAACTGAGTTGAGGACAGCATGCTAAGTTACTAAAATAAAAGCTTCGTAACAAACCAACATATTGGGAGTGAAAGTGGGCGAGAGAGAAAGAAAGCATAGTCGTATTCTGATCTTTTCAGTCATGTCGCTTCACTTTGACGACACTTTGAGAATGTCGTTTTTAATTAACTGCAAAAATACAAATAAGAGCTGTCGGTGTACCAGGTGTGGAATACCTGCTTGCTGCTGCTGCTTTGCTTACCTTAGGTTAGCATCCCCCATGCTACATTTGCTGATTGGTCTTCGATATCTGATCCAGGATTTTGGGTCAGTGACGGAGCAACATCCAGTCCAAATATCCGGTCCTAGTCTTAGTGATCCTGGTGGGAATGAGCACCCTTGGAGTTTGAATGCATGCTGTCATACTAATGCAGGGGTTAAGCTTCCTGTGCCTGATAATGCTGCACTTTGCTCCACTTGGTTATGAATGGCGCTGAGTTTTGTCATCAGTGAGTGAACATGAGGCTCCCAGTGGACAGGCGCACACAAACAAACAGAGAAAGTCCAGGATAAATGACCCAATCAAAATGTTTGCTGCCACAAGTGTAACTACTCTTGCACGTATTCCAAATATTATAGATATACTATGGCTCGAAAAATAATGCCATAAAAGGAGACCTAATGCTGAATCACAGTAACTGTCACTTTAACATATTGATGAAGCTGGCAGTCTTACGTATCCTATATCTGGAAGAGCTAATCATGATTACAGATGAACTGTACGTGGAATTAGTGGCACAAAGGAATGTTTTCATCACAATTTATTACTGATGCATTAAATTATGGTAGATGGTCGTCTCATTCTATTGTTTCATTAATGTCCTTAATGTAGTCAAGGATTATATTACTAGATTGCTTGCTCAACCCTTTATTTACAGGGTTGAAGTCAGAGCTCTCGTCTGCTTATGTCTTTTTTTCCCCTCCCTGTGTCTGAATTTGAACTGTTTTGTCTGCTATGTGATGTCTTTTTCTCACAGACAATAAATTGGATTTGAAAGAGAGGACCTAATTGCCTGTTTCTTATTATAGATTTGGTTGTTCACTGCAGCCAGGGTGCTAGACCAAACTATGTGGCTTTTGTTCTGGTTATCCCAGACACATATTTCTGGTTGCGGGCCTCTTCCCTCTGGCTCTCACTGTTCTTTTAGCAAGGGCAGTGCAGCTGGTGGAGAATGCACACAAAGACACGAGCTATGCTAGGACACAGTGGCTAAACTGAAAAAAGTAAAGCATTTGGCCAGCCTGTGGTCATCTGGGAACGGAGAAGTCATTGTGAGAACACACATGTAACCTTTGGCCTCATTTCTGTGCTCACCCTGCAGGCATGGAAGAAGCGGTGGTTTGTTCTTCGCAGTGGCCGTCTGACAGGCGACCCAGACGTGTTGGAGTACTACAAGAATGACCATGCCAAGAAGCCCATTCGTGTGATTGACCTCAACTTGTGCGAACAGGTATGCTCCCCTTTTACTTCTGCCCTGTAGTTTTATTGTATAAGTTATATAAATTATTACAATCTTGAATAGGTCCAGGTTTGCATGATGTCACTTTGATGTATTTGGCGTATTTGCACAAATATCCAGGATAAATTTAATTGTCTTTAAAAATCAGTGTAAAATAATGAAAATGGCCTTTATGTGACTCTGGTGTACAAATGTTTTAGCATAATAGTTTAAGTGCAGGGTTCTAGTGCTCCAAATTTAATTAGTTGCTTAGAGAGTCGTTACCTTTTAGATCATTCTTAATAAAGAGATTTTGCAAGAATAATCGTTTTAATAAATTTTCCCTTTTTTATGGTTTCTTTGAATAGCTCTATTAGTGATCACTCTTTCCCTGGCTGATGCCATATTAAGCTAAGCTGTGTTGGTTGCTCTCCCTCAGGTTGATGCCGGTCTGACCTTCAGCAAGAAAGATTTGGAGAACAGCTACATATTCGACATCAAAACCTTTGACCGCATCTTTTATCTGGTGGCTGACACCGAAGACGAGATGAATAAGTGGGTCCGCCACATCTGCGACATTTGTGGTTTTAACCCCACCGATGACGGTAATTACAATTAGCCACACGTCACTCCGTTTGGGCACTATCGACGCTGACATTTTTGCTTCACTGTCAAGGCTACACAGTGATGTTTGTGTTTATATATATTTATATTCTGTATCTTTCGAGTAGAAATCTGAAGAAGTTTACTTTGAACTGTTGATATTTGAAATAGGATGATTTTGTCCACAAACTGCCCCTAGACCGTCAGGAATTGAGCCATCAAAAGAGGCACATGTTAGGCCCTCGTATCTGCATCGGATATTTTCACATCATCATGTTGGCTTGCAGCCACCTGGGCTAAAACAACGCATTTTTAGCATTTATGCACCTGCAACACCTTACGAAAGCATCCTAATCTCATTATAACCACAGAATGCACAATGTACATACCTAGTAACTAGAAACCTAGTAGCAGTGGACTGCAATGAATATTTTTTAGTATATGAGCATATGAGCTACATCTACCACCAGTATATCATGCCAACAGCATGAACAGGCAAAACGATACTATAGCTTGGCCATGTAAGTTTCTGCAGGAGAGAACCGCAGCTTTAAGCGGTCAAAGGAGTCACCTGTTAGAAGATGACAACAGGATAGTTTGGAAATGACTATTTGTCCACGCTGTTGTCTCTCAACAATGTGCCTGGAGATGTTGAAGATGCCATGGACCAGCAGGGGATTCTTTTTAGCCATGACACCAGTTTATCACCACAGCTGAGCATTACAGGATAAAAGTTAGAGGATAAATGATTTACATTTGATAGTCTCTTTTGGATATCACTGTTGTACCTTACAGATGTCTGCATCTTTCTTTCTGAAGGAACTAAGAGAACCAGTTAAATGTGTCAAGAGGTCTCTTTTCAGCATAGTTCTCAGCCAAGGTCTAATGATCCATGTGTTGAACTTTGTGCAGTATTGAGGCTCACGTTACTCTTTTTTCCCCCAGTACTGGATAATAAAAGCATTGTATGCCTGTCGGTCTGACTGGGCTTCTTTCGTTCTTTTCCTCTTATCTGGTTTTAATTCTCTCTCCCTTGAACACTCCTCCTTCCCTCTCTTGTCGCTCTGTCTTTGAGACTCATTGTCTAAATGTCTTCTATAGTTTCTTGACCTCATCAGCGAAGCACTGAGCATTTTTAGTGTGGTGAGAACTGGCACAGACGTTGCACATGTTCACTGTTTCACATGCCACACAACTCTGATTCTTGTTGGAGAAGAAGGTGCTTTTCAAACCTGGCAACTGAGTCACTGATTATACTCCTCCAAGGTCATTCTCGCCAAAGTGTGACTATGCCTCCAGCTCTGTTAAATAGCTAGTGTTGCAGGGTAACCATGATAACAACACTGATGGCACCTTTTCTGTAGATGTGTCGGAGCTGGCTTTTAAAACCCCGATGTACGAACTCATAGTAAGACCGTTAAAGGAGAGCCTGGGTGTAAAAACGGATATCTTTGCAGATAGCCTCGCAGCGCTCAGTACAAAAGAATGTCCCTGGCTCTCTGTTTTGTGCTTGCTTGCACTTCTCTGCATGTGAGACAGAACTCTCACTCCTCTGTCGCGTGTGGGTGTGGCCACAGTAGAGTGCTTCATAGCTGGGCAGGGAACATTAGTAGGGCTAAGGGAATGAAGGCTCTCAGAGCGAGTGTAGGTGGTATAGATTAGTACACGCAGAGGGGATTTTCCCTTTTCCTGTATGAATCAGCACTTAAAGCTTCAACAAACAAATGTCCAAAAAAAAAAAAAAGACAAGGACATAGCGGAGGAGATGAGGAGCAAATGATGCACATAAAAGAGAGAAACTGACTTTTAAAAGAAGAGAACTCGGGGACCTTGCATGAGATAAAACCACATCAGTTATAGAAGAGTGTGGGAGGAGAGCTGCGAAAAAGGAGAAAAAAAGTAAAGAAATGTGGAATGAAAACACATATACGCATCAGCTATCTTGGCTCTGAGTGCAGTAGAACAATCAGCTTGAGCAGAAGGTTTGCTTAGTAGCTCATCATGTGGGAAAGCAGAGAGACCTTTAAAAATGATGTCTGAGGAGTAGCTTGTTGGAAGGCAAAAAACAGAAAGTAGACTGTGTGTCGACACAAAGCTTTCATTCGGGCGACATGTGTTATACATGAAATGATGACGGCTAACGTAGAGTCGCGATATTGGTGGCATCCGTCTGCTTTAATTTGACATGAGTTGCTTTGCCAGTGTTCCTGGCCTCATGCTGGGCAGTGTGCTGCTTTTGGATTTATTTCCTGTGGGATTTCTGCCCAAGAAGGAAGTGAGGTTATCGTGATTGTAGTAGGTTGTTGTGGCTTGTTGGGTCAGTCGGTAACAGTGTTTTAGCTGCAGGCTAACGACTTTAATTTGAGGTTTGGTTTGATATACACAGTAGAGGGACACGCATGTGTTCGTCAGAATGCGCGTACATACATCAGCTGCTCAAGTTCACACATTATACAGGCGTAAAGTTTACATAGTGTCAGTGTGAATGGAAACAATTGAGCATTACGTTGGAATTGGGTTGCTAGGAAACAGCTTGGGTCCAAGTTTACTTTGCTAGAGTTGACATTGGCACATTCAGTTTACTTTTTACTTTGTGCTTAATACCATCTCTGGCCTCTCCTTCACTTTCAGTGGGTTTCACAGGGCCACAGTAGGTGCAGCTCCTTGCCCTTCGTCAGTGACTGCGAATGCACGAGGAGTCAAAGTTGAATAAACAGCTAGAAATGTGGTTGTAATCAAAAATTAGGATTATAAGAGGACAAGAACAGGTGGTGCACATTGAAATGAACAGTGGGGAATGAAGTTAACATGTGCAAAAAGGTTGTAAAGGACAACGTCATGTAGCTGTTTGTTAATCTTGATGCTTTACCTAAACTGGAGCACCTAATGTACTCTGCTGGTCTTGGACTTAAAACTGTGAAGCAGGCATTTACTGACATCTGCTGAGCCACATGTGATAGGTCTTATTGGCATTTTATGTGGCCATTTTTAGTTGTGTGATCAGTTTAAGAAATCAATCTTTTTTTTATTCATTAAATTGTCCCTTTTTAAAAAATTTTGTAATAAAATATCAAATCTGAATGTTTCCCCCTAAAGCTGTGAACAATAGGACACTGCTGCTTAGACATTTATTCACTGGCGGTGGCCTGAAACCTTTGTGGTCAGTTATGGAGACAGCTTTACTGTATTTCACTCTTTAGTTCTGCGTACTAATCGATAAATAACATTACGTTTTGACAGGAGTTATCCTCAGCTTTCACTTCTTTGTTCTCTAGATGCAGCAAAAGCTGCTCACCAGTCTGCCATGGGACTGGTGGTGGAAAGTGCTCCACACCCAGGTCCAGGAGTGTTTACCAGCGTGCCGGCCCCTTACCAGCCAGTCAGCGTGCGACACCTGGACTCACAGTCCAGTTCAGAGGAGCCCCAGGATTACCTGTGGCTTGCCAACTGTGAGAGTAAAAAGCCTGAACCCAGCAGGTGAGACTGTGTCCGAATATGCTTCTTTTATAGGTTCAAGTCTCCATATTCGCTGTGTTGGAGTGTCGCATGGTGATCTAAGCATTTCTCAGTGTGGTTTCCAAACCATTTATTCTTTTTGTATACTTTCAACTGTACTGCCACTCCTGTCCTTGTCTCTGGTGTATGCTGTGTGTAGCTCAGTGGAGCATCACTCTCTCTTGGAGGGGGACCAGGAGTATTTGCTCCTGGAGGAGTGTGAGAGCAAGACTGTTCCTCCACAGGCTAGCCTGTGAGTGGCCAGCCAATCCAGCTGGAACTGCCTGCTTGTGTGGAGTGTTGCACACGCGTAGAAGACAGATCTCCAAACACTTGTAAATGTTGTAAATGTAAATGACGGTTATTAAATCTAGGTTGCATTTGTTTAGCAAAAGGCCATCCTTCTAAACAGAAAAAGACTTGGGTGTTTTGCCTAACAGTGTAATAATTGTGTTATTTCCTGCATGTTTAGAAACAGTTACCAAGAACCTCAGTCTTCCACTTTATCCAAAAAAGCATGCTGACATGGCAAGAGTTGCAAAAGATTAATGATAAAAGCTGTTTGGATATGACTTAGTTACTAATATAGCGTTTGTATACTAGTGTTCTAGTGTGATCTGCAAATCAACAGATTTTACTTTGGGTATTAATTATCTGGTGTTCATGTGTATTGTGTTATCAGAGCTCATGCTGAGTGCTCCAAGTCTACCTCTTCAGAGACAGACCTGAATGACAACCTTCCATCTCACCGCACGCCTACATCCTCCACTTCCTCGGCTAAACACACCTCACACAATGGCTTCTTCCCACCGCACCAGACTCCTGTGTCCGCCCCTTCCATCTATGACTCGCCTCCATCACGCGGTGCCTCACTCTCAACTGACAGCAGCTTTTATCATCTTCCTCGCAGCTACTCCCAGGACACTGTGCTGCTCCCCAAGTCAGCCTCTTCCCCTCCGGCTCATCCAGATGGCGCGGATGCCTCTGACCTTTATGTCTTCAACACGCCGACACGAAAGCCCTCGGTGGAGACACAGATGCGCAACGTTTCTATCAGTTACGACATCCCGCCCACACCCGGTGCAAACAGCACCTACCAAGTGCCCCGCACAGTATCGAACACAGGGGTAGGAGGCTCAGAAAGCGGGGGAGATGTAGTGCCCCCTCCCAGACCACCCAAGCCTTCCCTCAGTTCCAGCTCAGGACTCCCGCCGCCTCCTGCTGAGCGCTCACCTACAGACACCTATAGTGTGCCTCGATCAGCCTCAGAGACAGATGGAAACTACTGTGTGCCCACAAGCGCTGGGAGTAAGGCTTTACGCAGCAACACTATTGGCACTGTGGACTGTTCACGCCTCCGCAAAGGTTTGTATTGTAGAGGTTTATTTGTCTTGTAGTGCCCTTTTCACTTTATTTTCATTTCAAAACCTATTCTCACCTTTACCTTTTGGACAGTACGGCACATAGATGTGGTGGGCAGGATGTTGTACTAGTTCAATCTTATGACGTTTTATTGCACCAAAATCTAACAAAAGCAGATAAAAATGTTCTGAGTTCCCTTTTTAATAACAGTTCTTTAATCCATGGCCAACATCCTTTTTACAGAGCCTTAAAATAGACTGTCAAGAGAAGAGAAACTTATGGTGTAGATTCTTCTTACTTCTCCCTCTTGTGGTGACAATCGGAATTGCAGAAGTTTAAAATAGGTCTTGTGTTATTCTTTAGATGAGCAGTGGTTTAAAAAAAAAAAAAAAAAGAGTGAATGGATTCCCTCAATAAATTCGGGGCATTTGTTAATTTTTCCTCCTTTTTGCTTTGTGTCTTGGTGACAGAACAGATCATTGTGTCTATGGCAGGTCTGCACAGTTATGGAAAAAACATCATTTATTATTTGAGCAAATATTATAATTTTTCATAATTTATTTACTTAAGAAACCTCATAAAAAGAATTTTTTACAGAGGATTTCCTTGTTTAGAACGAACTCCGTGGAAAAACAAATAAATGAGTAACAAAAACAAGGTGAACGGTGTGGTAGGACGCTGAGCCCCAGTCTCTCAGAAGCGCCGGTCTCTGCTGGCCTGCAGCCCCTGCTGTGAGATGGCTTCAGCACAGATTGGCCATGTTGCAGCAAACTCGAGCCACTTGGGAGACTTGCATGGTAGCCACAGGGGGAGTGATGGAGAGCCAAAACAGTCTCATGTCTCTTTGTAATGTTCCCCCCCTCCCTCTTACCCTTCCCCGGATGAGACTCTCATTTGTCTTCAAAGCTTTTTCTCGCACTGTTGTGGTTCTTGTGGTCATAAGTGAAATGCATTAGCAACTGCATGAGTACCTGATGACAATAAAAATAAAAAAAACAGTAATTACATGCTGCAAAGTAGAGTGCTTACATGGTGCCTTTGAGCTTTGTCTCACAGGCTAAGTAAATCTGCAAAGTCATGAAAACACTTACCACAAAATAGAGGATAACTGTTATGTGGGAATTGTCCTGCAGCATAAATGGGCCTGAAAGAAGGCTAATAATGTACAGTGCACATCATTTGCTGCTCGCTGTGTAGAGGGGCTGTTTATAAACAGTATTGTAATCATGGTTGTGCTTTTTGTAGACTTTGGATCCCAGGACTGCTATGACATTCCTAGATCATTCCCTTCTGACAAAAGCTGCTCGTTTGACTTCAATGAAAGCTTCAACACCTATTTTGTGAGTATTTCAAGTGTAACTGCTGGATAATCGTTCTGTGGCTTTGGGGGAAATGTTCATGTTAATCCGTTTTCCCTTGTCACCCTTAGAAAAGCAAAGGAATGATGCCAGTGGGTAGCCATTCTACAGAAGAGGTAGACCAAAACTACGTGCCCATGAGTGCCAACTCACCGTCCCATCATCACTCGGGCAGTTTGCCAGAGCCAATGCACGAAACCAACTACGTCCCCATGACCCCAGGTACTATGGAGTTCTCCTCCCTGGGAAAACAGGTTCCTCCACCGGCCCACATGGGATTTCGCTCAAGCCCGAAGACCCCTCCCCGCAGGCCGTTGCTTAGTGACTGCCATCCCCCACCTGTGGACCGAAATCTCAAACCCGATCGCAAAGGTGAGCGGACAGTAGGTGTGCTTGCATGCGTAGCTGTGACTTCACAAATGATGTGTGTGTGTGTGTGTTTGTGTGTGGAGTTCTTGCTTCAGAGGGGTTGGTGTGTGAGTTTGTTGCTGCTGTGAACTTAGTTTAGTATGCTCAGTGTTCACTAATGCACCAACTATACGTGCTTTGTCTCACACTCTGCTGCTATTCCCACAGTGGCTGGCTCATGGTCATAAAGCCATCTGTACAAAATTTCATTCTCAGAGCGGTGTCATTTTTCATCCTGCTTTAGTTGTTGTCATAATTAATGTGGAAAAATGTTTCTCTCATTTTGTCTTCCTTGGTCTGTCTGGTGTATTAAATACCACAGTCTTCCTCTGCGCCCGTCCTTGACCAGCTTATTTCACCTCTTGATGAATTAGTTTACTGGCCCTACATCTGATTTCATCCGACACAGTTAGCTCCTTGTCAAAAGCGTGTTTGCCTCGAGCTCCCGTGAGGCTCTGCTAGCCATTTCGGAGGGGTCAGCTGTCTGTGCCACGGAGTGATCGAGGCCTTAATTGGTCACCTCCATCCCGTTTGTTCCCAGCATCTGAATGGAGCCTTTTGATTAGGGACCTCATAGACTGAAAGAGAGTTGAAGAATGATGGGAAATGATCACAGAGGCACACCAAAAGCCGGGACTGTTACTGTCACTGTCGAAAACAGAGCAGTTTTCTGGAGTTTTACATTTCCCGATTGGGAATTCTCCCTTTCACGTAGCCCTTGAGTCATTCAGCTACAAGTTTGGCTTTGGTCATCGCTGAACTGCTATGTCTAAATAAAAAAATCAAATCAAGTGGCTGCTTTTCAAGCGACCGCTTTGAAGTGATTATTATTTCTCTCACACACACACAAAAAAAACTCCTAATCCTCACTGCTCAAAACAACTTGGTTTTACACTTTTGAATATCTTTGGCAGCAGACGCATAAATATGCTAATTGTAAATGTTTGTAGTCAAGTTTGAGTTTTGTATTATTGTTTAAGCCCAAATCTTTTTGCTTTTTTATGTTTTCTATGTTTTGTTTTGTTTTTAAATATTGTTTTATCTAATACACTTTTATTGCTAATATTAAAATTCTCATTAAAATATATTTATCCAGTGTTCAATCCCACTGCTCCTGGCATAAATTTACTCTACTTGGATCAGAGGTTTTAGATATTTGGATCTGCGCGCAGCTGCTTTTTGTGTTAGAAAATGCCACATAGACATGAATAAGAATATAGACTCTTATCTTTTAACTGATGTCCTTAAATGGTATTATATTAATGTTAGTGATGTTGCTTTTTAGGAGCATCATTATGTGCTGATTGTGTTTTGGACCTTAGCTTTTTAAAGTAGAGACCATGGGTGGATTCATTATTATGCATGGGTAGAATGTCGCATCACCTTTAAACAGCCCCGTGATGTTTTTCATTTCTATATTTAAAATGAGCCATCCACTTCTTCTTCTTTTCTAGACTAATCTGAATCTCTGCAACCTCTTTTCATCTTCGTGCACTTTCCTCTCTGCTTTGGATGTCTGGGCCGTATGTTGCAAACACTTTGACAAGTGTATTCAAAGCAAACGGCATCTTATTTCCGCTATATTTGGATCCATTATAATTAATTATCTTCGCCTGCAATCGCAGCGCATTTCTGACAGCACTGCAGAAAAATGCTGTGATCAGTGTGCAAAAGGAGCAGCGCGTGTCGTCCTCAAGTTCCTCTGTTCTGCAGATTGGTCCGAGCTCTCGTCAACATGACATGATTTCTCAGTGTTCTCTCAGCGCTTATACACAGCTCGTCGTGCATGCACAGCTGTGATGTCAGTCTTTGTGTGGGAAGCCGTGGTGCATGGAGTGAGGTGCATGTTGGGCAGTATGGGTCTGCTGTTGTCATGACAATCATCCTCTTGAAGTGTGCTGTGCAAAAAAAAAAAGAAAAAAAAAGGTGAATTGGTGTACGTGAGGTTGCAGTTTTGCTCTTCTTCATCAAAGTCTCGTCTCTTTCGCTTTGCATGGCAGAGCAGTTGTTACAGTAGGGCTGAACTGTTGTGATCACCAAAAAGATGTTGTAATCAGCAAAGTCTTCTTTCACCAATCAGGTCACAGTCCTAAAATAATAAGAGCGGGTTTAGAGCGAACAGACTCTCAAACCGTAGGTGAATTCCCAAGTCGACGACGCAAGGGTAGGTACACCACACTGAACTGCTGTGCATCTGAATACTTTTCATTCTGTGACCTTTTCACACTCTACTTCATCTTGACTCTCTGCATGCTGTAAGTAAATGTACTGTGGGGATTTTTAAAAAAATTTGTTTTTCAGGGACGTTTGTGTGTGTGTGTGTGTGTGTGTGTGTGTGTGTTCTAAAAATATGAAGTGGATGTCAGAGGTGTTGCATTAATCCAGTCTAATCATTTTAAATCCCAGCAGGGGATGGGTGAGTGTGTTCCTCACGCATGGTGGATTGCACTTACATCTTCGAAGCTCATTAAGAGTCATAACACGCCTTTCAAAATAAACCATTTCTACCATCTTAACCTAAATATTTCCTCACTTTCAATGTGATTTTTTTTGTTTTCCATGGAGCCAAATGACTCACTAACGTTTCTCTTCTCAAACATTTGTGTCTGTGTTTTTGTTTGCAGTTCAACACATTTTACTTTCATAACACACTGGGATGTAACAGCCAGAACACACTTATTGTCACTGAAGCTTTCACACAGGGCTTTGGAAAAGAGTAGACTTCTCTTCAGGAGGAAATTGAACAACGATATTATCTAATAAAAGACATATCGCATGCTTTCGTATTTTCCCCAAACATCAGATGATGTTTGGGGAAAATCCCAAAGCTCTTGACCATCTGCAGTGAATTGATCGTGCAACTGTTTTGTACTGTGCAGGGCATTATGCACAGGTTTAGTGCATGTGTAACTTCGACTCTTCTTGCACAGTTTCTGTCCTGAAGTGTTATCTTATAGGATGACAGTACCTTACACCATCAAGACACCAAATGAGAAAAAAAAAAAAAAAACGAAGTTAATCTCATCAGAGGACTTCCAGAAACTCTGAGAAGTAGTGCCATAGTGCAAGGTTGCCCACTACCATAATAAGACACTTTATATAGGTTTTTTCTTAAGTTTCTCACCCACTGCATATACTGCCACTTCCTGCTTAAAGCATTCAGTCCAGTCCCTTTAACAGAAGCTTTGGGAAATCATCCATCCCTGGCTAACATTTAAACAGAGTTGCACATTAGGCTGTTATCCCAATGCAAGCAGCGCAGGCTCATCTTTCTCAGGTTTTTATCTGAAATATTCCAACACCATTTCATAAAAGCAAAAAAAAAAAAAAAGTTCTGGTTTGGTTAAGGATAGTTTAGAGTGCACTCAAATGAGAAAATATGAATGAGATGTTAAATAACACCAACTTATATTTGTGTTATTGATCACTTTGCAATCCAAACTTTTAATTTTTAATGTTTTTAGTTCTAATCATGGTTTGATCAGATTTGAATGTGGTTTTGCCATTTAAAAGTGCAGTTTAATACACACACAGATCTCCAAAATATAAACATTTGTGCTGCTCTTGACCTCTGTCAGCCTTTCTTATGTACAGTTTAAGGATGCATCTCGAGCAGCGACTGACTGCTGTGTGTCCCTTCCTGCAGTAAAACCTGCTCCACTAGAGATCAAACCAGTGCCAGAATGGGATGAGCCAAGCACACCCGTCCGCTCACCTGTCACACGGTCGTTTGCTCGAGAGTAAGTACCTAAGACGTTCCTCAGCTTTTCTCATAGTTCAGTGTTTGGCTAACAAATAAGGGCATGTTCACACAGCTAGATCATTGTCCCAGAAGACACACCGTCCCTCGCTCCCTGTTAAGAACCTTAAAAATACTGCATGTGTATAGCAGCTAATGTTATGTTTGCATTGTCCTATCTGTTTTTTAATCTCACCGCCACAACATGCAGTTAAAGTTTTGAGGTTTTTTTGGTGTGAACGTGCCCTTTTGTAGTAGATCCAATTAACTAAAGATGTAGGCACTAATACTTCATGCTTTACTGTAGTCACTCTGTGGCCAAAGTAGCACTGCTCATAAAACAGGATTCTGTATTATACTGAAGGAAGTTTGTTGGCTTATCTGAGACGAGGTTTATTTGTGTGCTTTCGTGCTGTAGGGACTCTTCTGGCTGCAGTGGGTTTGGGCTGTTATGTCTGTATTATATTTTGTGCTCACCAGAGACTGTAATTTCTGGGAAGTCGGTGTGTAAACATTGTGAATGCTGCTTAGTCCTTCTAGGTTTCCAATGCCAACGAGACCCCCGTCAGTGCATAGCACGGCCTCCAGCACTGACTCCGAGGACTCTACTGAACCGAATTACGTAGCCATGAACCCTAATATGTCCACAGATGAAGCAGTATGTAACACACAACTATACTCTGATACAGAGATTACTTTTCTCCTTTCTTTTTCTAATCACCGATAATCAAAGCTAATGGAAAAATCTGATAAATGTCTGATTTTTTAATTTTTTTTATTTTTGTGGTGTCTGCAATCAGTTTCATCTCGTTTAAATTAAATCTGCAAACACACAAATAAACACAGCAGAAGCTTTAGTTTGAGGCAGACAGTTTGGAGGATCATACACCATGCAACTTGCAATTTTGAGCTGTAATTGCTTACTGAAACTATTAAGAAATCCCATTTCCAGTGCTCTTCTCCCTAAGCCACACATTAGTGCGGACAAATTACTGGCTGCTGCAGATGGACTCCTCGCCACTTCGACCTGTTTCTTTGCAGTTTTGCTGTCGCCCTGCTGCTCTTTCTTTATGCTCTTTCTTTCTTTTCATTTACTTTTCAGGTGTTGTCTTAAATAGGAATATTTTCTATTAAGAAATGAAGTTAACGTGTCTCATTTAAAATTGACTGCTCTTCAAAATTGTCTTTTTGAAGAATAATACTATTATATGAGCTGATGTTTCTACCTAGGGGGATACGTTCTCTTACACTTTAGGTAATCGATTGACAGTTTTTCTTTTTCTTTTTTTTTTTGCTGTTAAGTTTGTTTGTTTTTTAACTTTCTTCCAACGTTTGCTTTACTATCGTCTGCTGACCTCCTGAACTTTTATCAGTCTTGTTAATTTCTTGCTTTTTCCCTAGTTTCTCATTTCTCTACCATCGTCATCCTTATTCCTGCATTTTGTTCTTAACCACCTGCTGTTTTCTCCTCCTTTTTTCTTTTATCCTTTGCAACTCCTTTCTTCTTACTCTGTGTAGAGAGGAGTCCTTCTACTGCACAGTCCCCATCACCCCTGTAAAGAGGGAGGTGGAGGAACTTGACACCATAGAGGAGGTGAGCAGGGTTGCCAGGTTAGATGTGTATAGCCCGCCCTGTCATTTTTGGGTGCTATTGTGAGATGAGAAAGTACGAAGAACAGATTTTGCTGTGCAAAAACCACCTACAAGGCGTGGCTTGAATATAAAGGTTGCAGTGATTTTCAGACGTTATGTACCATCACTTTCCTTACAATTAGAATTTCTTAGTTTTGTGTCACCATCCTAATTCTAATTAATCTCTCCATCGTACATGTATTTCATAATTAACTCTAATTACAGGCCCAAGTTGTTGTCGCAATGCCTAAAGTAGAAATTTTCTTTGTTTTATAGGTTTGAAACCATCGTCAGTAACGGGACAAATTACGTGAAAATATGGTCACTGATTGAATATGTTCATTCCTGTACAATTGCAGTCTTTTTTAAAAATACATATATTTTGGGGGGCTTTTTTTTGCCTCTATTATGACAGCCTTGCAGCAAAGAGTAAATAGTAAATTGAGAGGGAGAGAGCGGCTGCAAGGCATATGAGCACCTGCTCACCCAGTGAGGTAAACTGGTGCCCAACAGTTGCCATGTAGATGACGAGTTTATGTAACCCTACGTGGTCGAACACTCTCTAAAGATGGATTAGGGCTCTCAGACCTGAACCCATTTGCATAAATATTTTAGACATTGTGACAACACATTGGTGCATTTGAATATGAGCTGTTTCACTGTGACTCTGCTATCAATTTTTAAAAAAATGTCTTTTTCTGGCTTACGCAGATCACGAAGCTTGCTCCGCCCATGAACGCTGACGGTGGGAGTAGCCCTGTGGTAAAACCAAAGGGAGACAAACAGGTAGAATACCTGGACTTGGATCTTGATTCCGGCAAGTCTACCCCACCTAGGAAGGTAGGAACTTACCAGTGCCCATACTCCAAACCACATGTTCTAAATCAGAGGAAATTTATGGCCAAATTTTTAAGACTGACCTCATCTCTCCTCAGATGAAAAGCAACGGAACTGGCATCACCGCATCAGACGAGCGTGTCGACTATGTAGTTGTGGACCAGCAACGAACACAGGCCCTTAAGAGCACCCGGGAGGCCTGGAGCGATGGCCGCCAATTGACAGAGACAGACACCCCCTCTAAAGGACCCAAGTGACCCTGTTGTCCCAAGAACACAAACCCACCACCCAACCCCCTCTAAACCACCAAACCGCCACAGCTTCCACACTAATGCTGGTTCTGGTTTTTGCTTTGGGACGATCCAGCTGTCCCGTTCCAACCTAACAAGATCCCTAGTGTGTAAGAGCCAGTGGAGCGTCATAGCCACTCAACGTTGTTTAGTTTACACTGCTGTCGGGCTTAAAGGAGCACTGTGTGTACAGTTGTAGAAAGGGGCGTGGTCCAGGAATAAGCTGTATGCAGTTTGAGAGCATGTGGAAAGACTGGACTTGTTTGCAGGATTTGACCTGAGCAGACTCACCAACTTTGAACATTCACTGCCTTCTTTATGGATTAGTTATGTCGTTGTTCACCTTTCAGCGGCCTGTGGGCTGATCCAGAGTTAACATTTCCTAAAAATTGTAATGCTGTTTGATGTCGTTTTGGAGTGTAAGTGAAAACACTTTCTAACATGATCACAGCTCTGTCAGCGCAACACTAAAAGTTAGCATAGCACGTTAACAGTGTTGTGTTTTTGTTTTTGTTTTTTTTTTGTTTTCCTGCTGTTTAAGCAGGGTGAAGTTACCATGGACACTGTTAGCAGCTCAGGAAACTGACCCCGAACTGTGTCTAAGGCGAACTTCAAACCGGAAAGCCAGTACGACAAAATTTCAGAGGAGCATTACTTTAGATTTTTCTTCCACTTGCGTAGGCACTTGTACTAAAATTCAAGCTTCGGATTCACTTGAGGTTTTTAATCCACTGAACATGATTCGATTTCCATTTATTTAGTAAGTGGAGATGCTTCGATCTGTTGTAATGGAAGTGCAAAGACTGTACAATAGTGTTATGTATATAAACGGGAAAAGTGTCCTTTATTTGTATGGAATATCCAGCATGTTTGACTCTAAGGTATATGGATTCTGCAGGGTAGAATCCCGTACCTGACTCGATGGTATCAGCACTTGTGATAAATGAATGAATTACTGTGAGTTTTTAAAAGAACGTGACAGGTTTTCTCTAAGTTATGCAAAGGTATCAAAGCGAGAGAGAGAGAGAAAGAGAGAGAAAAATCAGGTACTCTTTATGAATGCATATTAATGCAACTTTCCATTTCTAATTTATTTCTCGAGTTATTGTATCAGGTGGATGTCTTGTCCATTTTTTTTCTTTTTAGCTCAGTATTGATTGATATGGAGGAACATTTGCTAAAGTCTGTTAAAATGCTTAGTTTGACAAGCGGTCAATTAGTTTCACAGGTTCATTTCTCCTTTCTCTTCCTCATTTCTCTCTCCACTTAGGTTTAATTTATTTTAAATTGAACTGGCATACAGTTTTGGGAAATTGACTGCCTCGTGCAGTCAACTTGATGCATATTTTAGAGACGGAAAGTCTTTGCCTGCATACATCCCTGCTTTACTTGACTTGACTGTCGGCTCTCCCGCAGAAATCCCAAGCATGTGCTGCCACGTGATTAAAAAAAAAACAAAAAAAACCCAACTCATAGCTGTACATATTTTGCCATCAATTAGATTTAACATGTATCGTTTGAAAGATGTGCCTACTAAGTCATCTTCCTTCTACTTCACTCTTTCCTTTACTGCAGTCTCTTTGTGAAATGGACTGCAAAGCTGATGATGCTTTATCTTTTTTAATGAATCTCAAGAGAAATGTAAATTTTAAAAGTGGACTAAATAAAATCCAGCCTCAAACCCATCTACAAGTGACCCGCTTGTTTTCTGGAGTTTCGCTTCCTGTTGTGCATGTTTTATGTTCTTTGCACTTCTTTCTGTCATTTTTCCAATCATAGAACAATTAAAGAAATCATTTCTCTTACACTTAACCTGTGACCTGCATATATTCTCTCCGGTTATGCCCTCCAAGTATGTGTAATCATCAGGATTTTTGATAAGGAAACGACAACATCGAGGCAGTCCTCGGTCATCTAAAACGGACACATCTCAAAACTGTCAAAACATTTTCTATCCAGTTGTGACATGGAATTTTTTTCAGCTCACTGGATGTTTTCTCCTTTTCGGACCGTTCTCTGTAAACCCAAAACATGCTTGTGTGGGGAAATCTGTCTGACACCAACAACTTAAATGACCTTTCTCATGATATAAACTATATATAAAAATTGTATGACAGAGTCAAGTTCATATCACTTCTGAGTGCATCTTTGATTTGTGGACTGCTAATTAGCTGTGTAACAATCTGAAAGGGCGGTTTGTTTTATTTCTTCTCCCGCTTGTATGGAAGAGCCACTGAAGAATGGAGAAGTATTTTCCAAACACCGGTAAGTTTCAATAAACCTAATATACAGTCACATAATTTGAATGCTTTATGAAATGACTAGTTTAAAGAAAACATTTGTCTTTCTTCTGCCCCCTGAATCGGTCACTTGATTACAACTAAAACATTTAAACCACAACTGAGAAACTTAGTTACTTAGTAATTGAGAGATTCTGTTTATTCAAGCCAAACCTTGGTTTAAAACTCATAAAGATGTCTAACTAAGACAGGGAACCGGCATCCTGATTGTAATCCAGGTTTTATAATCTGCTTTAAAGGATAATTACGTCCATTTGCTCGCTCGTTCTTACTATTCTCACTTTTCACTGCAGTGTTTTTAAGCCCCGGAGCTTTATTCACACTGTTATTAAGATATAGCCTTAAATCAAGTTCTTACGCAAGCTCCTACAGAGGGACGGGGGATGTAATTAAGAGCAAGAGTCATCGCTAAACCAAAATTTAATGAATACCCTGTTTTTATTTTATCTGTGCTGACCACTAGATGGAGCTATTGTTTGAAAGAATACATGCTGGCTCTTCTTTGCCTTCACGCTTTCCCTCAGTCCACACCCCTCCAGTGCAGTCTCTTCCCCTGATCTCCTCCTGTTTGAGGCTCTGCGGTGCTGTGGCAGCCAAAAATACATAAACAGTTGCTTCACCGTGAGCTTCACAGGCTGTGCTGCTGCTCCTCTGTGCTCCTACAGAGGCCCCCCAACAGCCCCCATGTAATAACAATGATATCATTTTAAATATACAGTACAGTGTATGTACAGAGCAAATTCACTGTTGTTTACCCAACATGTGCTGCCTACTGTGGTGCATCTTTAGCAGGATTTCAAAAATATAAAAATAAACCTTTTACCTTCTCATTTATTGTACTAACCGAGGTTTGAAGCACTACGTTTTAGATCACATTTCTACTGAACTGTGTGCCGCAGCTACAATCCTTCAAATGAATAAAAAGAGAGGTGATTAGCCTTTGAAATGTAGGCTCTCATAAAAGGTCCAGAGACGATCACAGATTCCTGTTGATTTCAGGTATTGTTCCCTCCTTTTTCTTTTATTGGTGTAATAAACGTGGGTAAGCAACAGCGCCTTGAATTAAGGCAGTTTACTAAATCAACAAGAGAGATGTGATCATAAATTACAAAAAAAAAACCCAAACAGCTCGTTTGCATCAGAGCAGGTGTGCGTGAGCGTCCATGTATTTGGAGTTGAAAGTGTTATCCGTGCAAGATCAGTCCCATGTTAGCTTTGATACTGATGTATGTACCTGTTTTCTCTCTCTGCTTAATAAGACATGTACCAGCTCTGACAACGACTTCTGTTGGCTAATTATTTAGATTTATAGATTCAGTGCAGGGCTCCAGTTTATTAAAATCCAGCATATGGGCTGATTGGCATCACCGTCACGCCTAATCCCATAAATCTGTAGTAGACATTGTGAAATATAATTCATCATATAGAAATCTGTCCTTCATGATCCATTTTAATCACTGTGCAAATAACCCAATTAAAGCAAATGCCACTGTCACGTTGGCATACATTATAAGTGTTTGTAAGACATGCAGCAGATTGTCTAATGTTGCCATCAGGTAGCGTCACACACTGTGGATTTTTTCTTTCTTCCCCTCCTGAATTTCCACGTCACGCTGTCAGATGTGACTCGTGGGATGACGAGTTACCGAATAACATTTGACAGGTTTCCGGCTCATTTTCTCTTTAATGATTGCTACTTTTTCAGTGTTCGTGTGAGTGGCTGGCTCGCATGCTTGATGAGTGAGAACTAGATTACCGATAATGTCATCATCTAGGCTCAAGTTTATCTTCACCTTATGGTCGGCCGCAGGGACCCGAGAAAACACCCCACCCTCCAAGATTACCCACAAGCACACAAGTACCTATTTAAAAGCTGTAATTTGCTGCTTTGTCACTTCTTCTCCTTCTGAACCAACCATTGCACACGTGCAGGTAATAAGGCTGCTCTCCCGGTCTGTGGTAATGAATGAAATCCCAGGCAGCAAAGTGGCAAGTCTAAACCCAAAAGCCATATCAGCCTTTTTTCCTTTTTTAAAACTTAGATCTCGTTAAGCAAACACAGGAGTGATTGAATTGAGAGCGCATCGAGGATTTTTATCCTTTATCCAGCTAAAAGCTTCAAGCTGTTTCGCTGTGAGAAAAGCATCTTAATCACTTTGTGTGGGTGATAGTGACGGAATGTTTAACATTAAAATACAACTTGAGCCCGAGCGTTTGTTTGCACTTACGCCTCTACCTACACCGCTGTGGCTTTGTGATAGTGCAGCCTGGGGAGCCTCTATGCAGCATCTTTGGCTCTCTGTGTGAGTAATGGGGCAAGGAGAGAGTCTCTGGCTTCTTAACAGAGCCCAAAGAATAATTATGAGGCGAGCTAAGAGGCTGCTCCCAGGCAGCGGGGAGCCCTGTGAGCTTTATTGGGTCGGGCCTGTTGACTTGGACCTCTGCCTGAACTGATGTGCGCAGTCTCTGAGGTGGCCTGAGGTGCCGCCTCGTGGGGCTTGTTACAGAGGTACGCAGGGACAGCTGCGGTGGGTTTTTGGTCTAAACGTGGGTGAGAGCGATGACAGAGTAAAACTATCATTTTCAGACCAATCCGGGGGAACTGTGTAGTTGCTTGTGAACATGCCGTAAGGGTGGAGATTTTAATGAGAAAGTGCGGTGATGCTCTTGTCAACAAAAAACAAACAACTCGCGTGGCTAATTAACACCATTAGTATGAGTGAAAAGTCAGCACTAGAGACTTCAGTAGATTATGCAGATGCAGGTCATATTAATGGGGAACACACTACAAGCCTTGGAAATAAACATTCCTCTAGAGAGATGTTTAACCTAGTAGCTGTTATTGGGCTGCAGTGCAATTAACTGATGGCACAGTGGCAGCTGCACGTGTCCTCTGCTGGTTAATAATGGAGCTACAGAGCAGCCATTACCAGAACCGTGCAAGGAATGCAGGAGAGACACAGATGCTATAGATCATGAGGTATTGTGCAAAAGTCTCGAGCCGCAATTTATTTCTTTATATTTTGCTTTAAAATGGGAAATTGTTATGACCACCTTTATTCTTCAAAACAGCCTGAACTCTTTTAGGCCAACTTTCTTGTTATTTCTTTGAGCAGTCTTCAGGAATAGTTCTCCAGGCTTCTTGAAGGACATTCAAAGCTCTTCTTTGGATGTTGGCTGCCTTTTGTTCTGTTCTCTCAAGATGATCCCACACTGCTTTAATAATGTTGAAGTCCCGGCTCTTGGGAGGCCGGTCCGTAACTGATGGTGTTCCATTGTGTGTTTTTCTATCCTGTGGATTTTTTTTTTTTCTTCTTTTACTGCATTGGCAGTGTGTTTGAAATCATTGTCTTGCTGAAAAATGAAGCGACTGCCAATCATGTGCTTAGCAAATAGTATGTGATGTTGGATCAACATCTGATGGTACTTTTCTGTCTTGATACCTCCATCCTGGAGTTTGGATTAATCGCTTTATAAGACCTGTTGCCACTGATTTTCAGTCAGGTTCTTGTTATTTTGGCGAACCTCAGACTTTTCCCCGTTTCCCTTCCTTAAGAATGGCTTCTTGACAGCCACCCTTCCGCTGAGACCAATTCTGATGAGGCTTCAATGAACAGTAGATTAATTTAAAGGACCGGATTCATGTCTCAGGTCTTGTGTCAGGTCTTTGCTGTTTTTTTTTTTCTATTTCTCAAGATCATGACTTTCAAATACTATTCATCAGCTGCAGATTTTTAGGCCTGCTACCTCTGTCCTCCACTTGTCCGATTTCACACTGTACACTATGCTGAGATGTGCCAGTTTTCAGCTAATAGCTCCTTAAATATAAATAAATAAAAATACAATTCTGTGCCTGTCAAACTGTGTTATCTTTAGTATTTTTCATAGACTCAACTAAAGAAATTTGAACACATGATGTGTTTTACTGAGAGGATGCTAGTAAGAAAGTCCTGAAAGACAGTTTAAGATTGGTTCCTTCCTAAGTTACCTGTTATGCATAGACTAGACAGCACAGGTTCATCCCTTGAGTTAGGAGTCTTTTTTTATGTTAGAATGATTCAGAGATCACTCTGAAAATGGTCATGTGCAACAGCTTGAATGAAAATAAATTAAGAGCAGCCAATGTCCAAAGGAAAAAAACTATATTGCTCAAGACCACTTTAAAAAAATCAGAGAAAAAAAGTTGGGTGTGTGGAAGAAATAAGGGGTGACTCAGAATATCTGCACAGTACTTCATTAGAAAACCTATATTAATAAAAACTACTTGTTGGTCATGCAAAGAACTGACACGTAGCCAAACTATATAATGCAATAATACAGTTTCTTTATTACCTGTTTTGTGGATTTCTGTCTCTTGTTACTCATGGTGGATTTATGTATACAGGTGTTCTACTTTATGTGAGTATTCCAGGTCTGCCTGTGTCCAGATGATATAAATGTTGTCATCAGAGGGCAAGAGTGATGCTCTGTGTGGGCGTCCATGTGTGGACCACATAAAGTTGTTCATTAGGTGCTAGCCTACAGCATGCAGCTGACATCTCCTTTTTTTGGTCAATAGCAATGCTAATCATGGGCCAACATTATTATGGTGATGGGGGTATCAGACACACTGCACCAACTACACATGCATCCTTCTTGCAGACAACAAGTGGACCTAAAAACGCAGAATAACAGGGATGACTGCTCATACATGGCATCCACAGCTGTTCGTGTCAACAAGCTGATAAAGTCATGGCCTGCAACTTACAATTACACAAATGTCGTAAGCTGTTATACTGCATTAGATTTAACCAGTCTGTAATTTACTAGTCTGTATTCCATGACCGGTAATTGTATTGGCCTAATACTGGCTCACACAGCTGGATCAGGTCTGTGTGACAATGTGCCAATCTATGGGGCCAATCTTCTCAATTTAATTCCCACATTAAATATGTAACCAAATGGCAGCTGCAATTCAATAAATAAGGCAAATAACATGGTGTTACCCTGACACCCTAGTACAGCCTTCACATTACAGTGAGTGTAGCTTGCTTGACTTCTCAACATTGCAAGATCAATTTACTAAATGTCTTCTCCCCAAAGCTTCCCCTGCTATCTTTTCATAAGCACCCCTACTGGCCCATCCCAGGAATACCTATGAAAACGCTTTGTTTCACAGCAGCTTCCTTATTATTGTAACAGCTCTTAGTTGCTGGATAGCTTTTAAACTGGAAGTATGCTTTCGTACTGAGGAAATTTTAATTCCTGAATTTACAGAAAACCGGTTAAAGCCTTCGATTAAGAATCTGATGTAGGCGCTCATTATCTGAAGTTTTAAATCGCTGAGAAGAGGCTACCATCATTTTAAGGATTTTAAGGCTTTACTCGACAGGATATAAGTTTTCTTTAATGCCTGCAGAAGCAATAAGAAGTAAAAATTCAATCAAAACACCAATTATAAATGCAATCTGAAAAGACTAAATCAACCATTAATTTTATCTCAACCTAATCACGACACCCTGGGGTTTTGTGAAGCATGGCTGGATAAAAGACGAGTCCAAAGGCAGTTGCCCTCTGCTCCAGCTGGTCCCCCTGTGGAGGGGGAAAAAGGTTTTTGTCGCAGGTTGTGGCTCTGTGGGGGCCCCGCAGATCAGAGAGCAGAAGCCTCCAAACCTACCTCTGCGGCCACAGGAACAAAGCCTTTGCTGCAGGCAGGGGGACTCTTTCGTCGTCCTTGTTTACATTTCTTGGAACCAGCGATGAGGTGTCCTCGTGCCTTTGAAGGAAGCATACTGAGCTCCAAAAATCCAGGACTTGTGCACCACCTTCAGCATCCCTAACTGCACATCTTGCCAGTCTATCATTTGCACTGAGAAGCATAACAATTCATGATTTGTTTTGAAATGCATGCCTACCTATTATGACCAGATGACCGTCTGTTGGTCTGTCCCACATATTGAGACAATGTCCCACATTTTGACTGGCTCTGCGGGATGTGCACTTTTCTAAAGTCTGGCTTTTACCCACCTCATGTGAAGAAAACAGGGAAGGCTTTTTGCTATATTCAAGTGGAGGTTCCTTTCTAAGGCTATACCCAGCAAGGAAAGAAGTCACCAGGAAGTTACGGGCTTTGCAGATTTTGGTGAACATAATGGAAACTACCGCAAAGAAAACAAAGTGGCACTTTATCCTGTGAAATGCAGGTTTTTTCTCTTTGCATAGAATTATTCACACGAGTGAAAATATAGCGAGAATTTGAAGGGATGCTAAAATTGCCTGATACTGCTCAAAAAACGTACGATGATCTATGGATGCATCCTCACTGAGATCCAAACAGACAGGAGAGCAGCTGAAATAACAGTGAAATAAAAGAGAATACAGGAGTGTAAGAAGACGATCACATGAGACCATAAGAACAAACTTCAGCTTCCCCTCATCCTTATTGTATTTACTTAGCCATAGTGCAGGAAAAGTTGCTTTCAAATATCATTTATTTGACCTTAACGTGCTAAATGTAAATCTGGCAACCTGCACAGTTTATTATATTTTTATTTTTAAGTTGGATATGAAAATATCTTATGCTTAAAAATACTTATACTTCTTATACTACCTCCCAGCATTTCTAACATGTCTCAGAGAACATAGTGTTTGCCCAAAGTTATACTGAATTATAAATCAAACTTTCAATATGTGATTCGAATGCAGCTTTCAACTTTTATTTTAAAGCAATTTTTATGCACTTTCCCCATTTTCAGAGGTTCAAAATTAACGAGACAGTTGACTCACATCCAGCTTCAATTTCAGGTGACGTCTGCTCGCTTTGTGATCTCGTGACAAATAAAGCAGACGTAGCATCTTAAGTTTATTCAACATGTTGAATTTGTATATTATATCTTTTTCGCTTTCATTTTAAAGTAGTTTTGAATATGAGATGTTAGTGCAAGCGAGGGAGATGATTATTAGGCTCAGAGAGACAACGAAGGCTTTAGAAGTGGCCAAAACAACAATCTGCTAAATAATGAATGCACTGACCAGCTCAGCAACACCAAACAGTCTGAAAGACCACAGAAGACAACTGAAGTTCACGATGATGCAATTATTTCCATAGCTCACAACATCTAACTAAGTCAAGAAGACTCAAGGTGGCAGCTGTATCACCGTCAAAGTCAGCAAAACAAGAGACGCCGTCATTGAAACGCAAACGAATTACAACAAGGTGCAAACCAATGATGACAGTCAGACCGGACTTTGCCAGAAAGCATCTAAAAGAACATCCACAGACTCTTTGAACCTCTGAAAATGAAATTCTTAAGTGTTCGCGCAAAATATTTACAAAACCCTTCAAATTAAAGCTGAATGTCTTCTCTTCAACCACATATTGATTGTTTGATTTACAATCTTCTACGGTGGTATACAGAGGCAAGAGTACAAAAAAAGTGCCTTTGTCATTATGGAGGGCTCCGGTCACCCTGTTACCACTGTTAAGCGATCAGGGACATGGCATCATGGTCAAACTGACTAAACACTTACAGAAAAGCACAGAGTTCCTGTTTTTGCTGCAACATGAAAACAATGAACAGCGTTTGCGTTCTTCTACAGGAGCATTTAAACAGAAAAAACTTCATGAACACTTTTAAACAGTTACCCCACAGGTTCATTTCAGAAGCATTTATTTCTCAAACTGGACAACTTAAAACATCTAGTACTGAGTCATCGGAGGTGAATGTCTGCGTGTTATTTGTCAATCGAAGGCGCTCAGGGAGAGAGCAAATCTAAATATCACCCTCATTATGACGCCCAAGATGTCATAATGAAGACAGTTCTGCAAATAAAACTTTCCACTTAATAGAGTCAAAAGATTCATTATTATCCATTATCCTCTGTTGATAAGCATTTTTTTGTGCGTCTGCATTTTGTTAGATTTTTTGCTTTACAAAGGTAGGAAATTATTGCTCAGGTTAAACCTGGTGTTGCAAATAAATGAATGATTCCCAGTCTCTGGTATCAGAGTGTGCTGGCTCTGTATTGGCCGTTACCCAAAGCCATCATATCTGTGCTGGTATTGTGACAAAAGCAAAAAAACCCCAAACAAAACAAAAGCAAATGTTGGATCAGTGCATCCCTCTTAGTAACAGTAGGCATGTTCTCAACATGGTTTTCACTTCTTTTGGCAAATTTCACACCGTTGGCAGTTTGTTTACTTCACTTTTTACTCTGCCAGTATTTCTGTGTGACTGTTGGGTGAACTCAACTCCAGCTTACCTGTCTCCCAAAATGAAAATCCCGAATCTTGGAAGTACTTTTAATTAAATGCATCTCATTACAGTGTTTCCTGGCAGGCCTGTATTTAGCCATCTATAGCTCTGTTTATCACATGTGTCATACTCCCTCATCTTCCAGTCCTGGCAGCCGATCTGTCTTTCCCCTTACCCTCAGCCCACTCCCTCCACATCTATCTGTCCACTTTTCTTTGTCTCAGTGTCTCCCCAGCTTTTCCTCTTTTGTCTCCGATTCAAACCTCTAATCACATTATGGGTCGAGCCAATGCTGGAGTGAATCTAAAACAAGCCACAACATACCATCAGTGCTCGCCGAGTCCAGCTACACTACTCTTTTGTGTTATGCCCAGACAAAATCAATTTCTTCTCCTTGTCCAACTCTTAAGTCAGCCATCCAGCAATATCCTCTTGACACTTCCTTTCCAAAAGCACCATTGTAGAATTTATAGAGGCGGATAGGTGCTATAAAAAAAACACCAGCGGTTTAACAAAATAAAG